>VDFB02344855.1:0-20229 GCA_007258455.2 Sequoia sempervirens | reverse complement strand
ATCCGTATGGCATAGTGAGAAGTCCGTACCATTCATCGGCTAGAGCCCTCGGGGGAAAAAAAATAACTGTTGTACCGGTAATTGTTAAGGGTTTTCACCTGTTCAGAAAAGTTGGTCTCTTGCAATTTCATCCTTACAGGAGCAGCAAAATGGATGCTAGCACGAGTACGAAAGCAAGGAAAATAACACTAAAAACCAAGGTGGCTGGAGGCAAGGCGGATAAAGGAAAAGCTAATAATGTGACTGCAGATTCGCTGACGTGGGAGAGTCTCACAGGCATAGAATGCAAGACATGGTGGCAGGAAACAGCACCTGACTATCCCATCAAGCAAGCACTGGCGACAGCACAGGTGGATAAGGTAGCACAATGCCCTTTTTTTAATGCTAAGGATTTTGAAGAATATTTGAGAGATATTGTTGCCAATTACAATCAGCACAGCCACAGGAGTACAATTGAATACGAAGGGTTCCTAGTTACCGTGGCTTTTTAACCCTTGGACTTCCGGAGAGTCTTTGGCATACCTGCGTCTGGGCAGGTGGTCGCCAAGCCGACTACAAAAATGACTGTGCAACAAAAAAAGATGATTATTAAAAGAATTTGTAGGTCAGATATCACTGCCAAAGAAAAGGAGATAATTTGGAGCGCAGGAGCTCGAGGGTTACGGAAAAATATGTTGGGGAATGGTGATTGGAAGTGCATTATGGATCTTATCAAATGCAAGTTGACAAGCGCTAGCTGAGCCTCAGATATCGCAACTTCGATGGTTGAGTATATGTTCAGGCTGAGTGGGGGAAAGGTTTACAATTGGGCACTATACCTATCAGAAAGGATTAGAGAGTTCTTAGAATGCAAAAACAAGGCGTTCTATATGACCCAGCATCTTATAGCCCTCTTTCTTGATGTCGTCTACAATCAAGTGCCAGAGGGGAAATTGGGAAAATTTCAGCCAACAAGGGATTATGACAGTTCTTGGCGTACAGTTTTCAGATGGATGACTTTGGATGCTGGGAGCACCACAGAAGAGCCGAAGATAGTGAAGAGGAAGAGGAAACAAGCCGATAATGAAGAATATGAGCAGTTAGCATTGTCTTCATCTGCCGATAGTACTTCACCAGTCGGAGTTTATTCAGTAGATGTTAATACTCCAGTGAAAGCCCCAGCCGAACAGGAGGTAGAAGAGGAGGTTGAGGAAGGTGGCACAGTTGAGGCAGTTGCATCAGCAAGCGAGATGACACCACTAGGGGTGGCGGGGGACACAACACCGGAGGGCATGATAGGTGAGACAAATGCACCGACATCACCAGGAGGGACACTTCACACAAAGGGTGTAGATGGATGGCTGTGGCAAATGGGAACACCTATTCGGGAGGACATCTCCCCCATACACTCAGCAGGATTGATGGAGGCAGAGGTTGGCAGAGATGCCACACCAGCCGGGAGCACTCAACCAATGGTGGCTGTGGAGAGTACACAGCCAGTAGTAGAGCAACGAGCAGTGGAGGGGGGAGAGATGGCACAAGTGATCCATATTGTGTCTGATGAGGAACCTCTTACCACACCATAGATGGTTGTACCGACAACTATGGGTAATGTCAGAGATGCCGGTGGATCCAGTGATAATGATGCATCATAAGGGATTGTTGTGATAATTGCCAAGCCAGATCGAGAAGACCCACTAGGTACAATTGAGAGGTACATTCACAACCTTGAGCCTATTGCGTTGGTCATCCAAGAAGTATCTGACATTGCAAAGACACTGCACCGGAACTACTCGCCCATAGCCGAGCAGGAGGCATGAAGGATCATTCAGTTCATGAACTCAGGGAGTGGTAGAGAGTTTGACAGGATATTTACTGGTGATTGGTTGACGAAGAAGACACCAGAAATGATGGCTGCTTGGTTTCCAAAGAGGCCCATTTTGCATGGGAAAGACGACAAGCTGGTGGCACAGTTATTTGAAATGGAGACAGCATACAGGACATTATTTCTAGCCTGCCGAGAGTATGAGATCAATCTCAATAAAATGATGAGGAAAGCAGAGCAAGCCATCACCCTTTCCCGTAAAATACAGGCCAAGGCCGAATCCTTTGAGAAACAACTACAAGAGCTCACTCGGTTGTTGGAGAAGGAGAAGCTGGAAATGATCGCTCGGGATACAAGCATTCAGGGTATGGAGAAGAGGATGAAAGCACTTAAGGAGGAGATGAGCCGCCAGTTGGCAAAAAAAGACAAAGAACTGGAGAGGGTCAATAAAAACTTGAAGGAGGCAGTGCACCTAGTCAAAACCACTCGAGGGAAGGAATTGAAGGCCTCTCGTCACCTTCAGCAGCGTACAGAGGAGGTGTACCGACTACGACAGCTGACCACTCCGGCTACCACTTCATCAGTTCCCCAGCCACCAGGGACGTCCTCTCAACCCTCTTCCCACTAAAATTTTATGTATTGATCTCCCAGTATTGTATTTGTCGTCTAGGAAGACGACTTTTTCTAAGGGGGGGATGATGTAAGCCACTAAATAGTAATTAGCAAATAGAATAAATAAATAATGTTAGTCCTCAGGATTAGTTAGCACTCGGGACTAGTTAGCACTCGTGATTAGTTAGCACTCGGGATTAGTTGGTACTTGTTAGTTGCCGACGGTTGGTGCTCTCAACCGACGCCGGTTAACTATTTATGTTGTTGTTTGGCTCGTAGTCGGGGAGTAAGTTGATATGATAATGTAATACTGCAAATACATGAGAAAGACTGCAATGCTTCATATACATCTGTTCTGTTCTGTGAATGCTTCTACATGCTCAATGATATTGTGTTTCTAGTTTACTTCTATAGCATATTGAATTACCATTAGTGGAGTAAACAGTATGCACATTTCTTTCCTATCACTTTTGAATTTAAGGCACCTCAAGTAGCAAATTTGTCTTTTAGAGAAATTTTTAGATTACATGGGTTGCCCAGGAACATTGTTAGTGATAGGGTCAGCAAATTTCTTAGTTCTTTTTGGAAGGAATTATTCCATTTGACAGGTACCAAACTTACTCCTAGTACAAGCTATCATCCACAAACGGATGGACAAATTGTCAATAAGTGGATAGAGGGGTATTTGAGGAATTATATTTCAAATCAGCAGGGTGCTTGGGTGAAATGGTTGCAAATAGGAGAGTATTGTTACAACACATCCCATAAGATGTCTATTGGAATGTCTCCTTTTCGTGCTCTCTATGGTTATGATGCTCTTTCTTTTGTTGATTTATTGTTTTCAGATAGTAGAGTCCCTGTGGCAAGTGACTTTATCCAGCAAAGTCAAGAGATTTTAAGGTCTCCTAAAGATAATTTGAATCATGCACAAAATCAGCAAAAGCTATATGTAGATAAGAAGACGACAAAGAGAGTTTTTTAAGTGGGTGACTTGGCCCTTGTGAGGTTGCAGCCATACAAGCAAAGTTCCTTGAAGAGGAGTGGAGCAGAGAAGCTCAACCCAAAATTTTATGGGCCCTACAAAGTCACCAAGAAGGTTGGGGAGGTTGCATATGAGTTGAAGCTGCCACCAGGTTGCAAGATACATAATTTTTTCCATGTTTCATGTTTGAAGAAGGTTGTGGGACACCAAGTTGTGACTTCTCCTGTGATGCCACCTTTAGATGATGAGGGTAAACTAATTTTGCTATCCAAAAAGATTCTGGAAACAAGGGAGAAGAAGCTACGGAATAGAAGCATCACTGAGCACTTGGTCAAATGGAAGGGTTTGCCCATCGAAGATGCAACATGGGAAGGTGTTGTGACCTTTTTCACACATCGCCCCATTCAAGATGGGGACCCCTAATTTTTTGCTCCATTCTGGTCTTTTTGGCTTTGGTTTTTGTCTCTCTCTCTCTCTGTCTCTTCTCTGGTCTGCCTTTCTGGGGACGTTCCCGTCTTTGAGCTTAAACATAAAATTTGACCAAGTCTGAAATTAGGGTTTCCATCCTTCTGGTCAATCTGAGGTCGAATAGGGTGAATAAATCGAAAATTGAGCTTAACATTGTTGACAGCATGTTTCCAATAGGCTCTCAGCAAGTTTTTATCAAATTCTGAGATACTATTTTTAGTAAGTGTGAAATTCAGGGCAGTTCGTCAACATTTTTGAAGTTCCAAGAGTCACACAGTATTCAGAGGACATCAGGCTACTCGCATGCAAAATTTGAGCCGACAAAGCATTAATTCTATTTTAGCAACCTGGCTTCCGGCACGAATTTCAGGGTTCAGATGCAGAGTTTTCTTTGCATGTTGGCAGGCGTCTTCAACCCGAGGCTATTTTTGTGGTTTGTATATCGTGGTTTCTTTTTGCATACCTGATGATTCCCCGGGAGTGGTTTTTCGAGAGCTTCACGATGGTGTGATGCAAATGAAGATTCTCACTCAAGAAGGAACTTGCTATTTTTAGCGTGTGTCCTGCTGTTCCCAAGAGTTCAGATTCGGGCAGCCGATCGCTACGTAAACGGAAGGGAAACGGGTATATCATTTGACACGATGCGGTGAACTAATTAGGTTTCCAACTGAGCCTAAAATAGGCGCAAAAGTCAGAATTTTCGAAAACCGGTGTAAAACCACCAGCGACGCGATTTCTCCTTCAAGCTATCCGCAGTAAATTTCAAGTCGACGGAAAGCACTTACTATTTATAGTAAGTCAATCGGAACCGGCTAAAATAGTAAATCAATCGCATGCGCCGGGTTTACCAATAGGTTAATGGGTGAGGAGCCACTTATCCAAATTTCAACCTCGGATCGTGAAAGTGCTGGAGCCATCAAAACATGAGGTTACTATTTATAGTAAACCACCTTCAAAAACATGCTAAAAATAGCAAGGTGATTAAAAATGGCAGTGTCGACAAAACAACGAGGTCATGAGGATGCAGTGTGCAAAGTTTCAAGTCGTTCTAAGCTTCGGAAGTGTGAAAATTGAGGAGCTTACTATAAATAGCAGGACATGAGGCAGGCTGGCAGAGGTCGAGAAAAATGGCTAAGTATGGGACTTCATCCTTCAGCATAGGCTAAATGCGCCCTCAAGCACCAGATGCCAAAATTTTATGACTCAAGTGTCTCATCCTCCTGCCTGGGCAAAATGCGCCCAACTTGAAGAGGAAAAGGTTAAAAAAATTTCTAAGTATGATGCTTCATCCTCCACCCCCTGTGAAATGCGCCCTCCTCACAAGCCAGGCACAAAAAAAAATTTCTAAGTGTGAAATGCTTATCCACTTGCCTAGGCAAAATGCGCCCAAATTGCAAGAGTCAAAGTGGTCAAAGGACTTCATCCTGCACACATAGCAAAATGCGCCCAAGGGAGGTTGAGAGCATGAAAAAAGTTCTAAGTATAAACTTTATCCTCCTCCACTAGTAAAATGCGCCCACTCACAAGGAAGTCAAAGAAAAGTCAAAGAGGTTCATCCTTCAGCCATGCTAAAATGCGCCCACTTTGAGAGAGTTATAGCAAAAAAATTCTAAGTGTTGGAAATATCCTCCATCACCCTCCATTTGCGCCCATCCTCCATCAAGTAGGAAATGCGCCCAAAAAGGTCAAAAGGTCAACAAAATTCGTCCTCCATGCATGCTGAAATGCGCCCAAAGAAGGCATGTGGAGACAAAAGAAAGATAAGGACAGAAGTCAAAGCTAGGCGTTGAAATGTTCATCCTCCTCCTAGGCCTAAATGCGCCCAAAAGAGGGCATGTGAGGACAAAAACGTGGGAGATGAAAGGTCACTTGTTGGTGGCGTTTGAAATTTTTCATTCTCCTCTACATGGGAAATGCGCCCAAGTGCATGAAGTGTGAAATGAAATTACTAAAGGCGTTGGAGGGGTAAAGTAAAGTGTTGCTAGCGATGGATGAAGATTACTAGGCGTGGTTAATATTCCCCTTGAAGTATGAAATGCACCATGTAAAGATAAAAGTGTTGAGGGTTAATAAGTATGCTAAGGCGTTAGACTTTTAAATATCCCCTTCAAGTGAAATGCGCCTAGGCTTATGAGATGGTGAATAAAATATATTAGGCATTGAAAGTTAAAACGTCTTCTTCAAGCATAAAATGCGCCCAAGGGGAGATTAAAATATACTGAGGCGTTGAGAATGTTCTCTGTGACAAGGCAAATGCGCCCATCCTTCAGGGAAGTGTGAAAGTAAAATACAAGGTGATGGAAATATGAATAAGACATGCTGGACGTAATATGTGCCCTCAAGGAAAATTTTCCAAGTGAATTGTTTGAAATAATTTTCTCGCCACAGGAAGAAAGATTTTCCAAGTCAAATAAAATTTTCTAAGGGAAAACGTTTTTTTTTCAAAAATTTTCTAAGGCGCAAATATTTTCTCCCTTAAGAAAAATGCTTGAGTCTGGAGAGGAGGTGGAATTTTTCTTGAAGCACAGATGAGTCGCCTGAGGTGAAGTCAGAAAATGCCAGCTGCACGGGTTGATAAAAATTTCTCAAGTCAGAGCAACATGAAATCTTCACAGATGCAAAGAACGAATTTAAATTTCACAAGGAAATAATTTTCTAAGGTTCAAAATTCAAGAAAATCAAATGAACCCGTTCGTTGGGTACCCATGGGTTCGATGCGTTCTGGAGAAAATTTTCTTCTGGGTATTGAAGATTATCGATGAGGAGTTGATCTTAAAGCCTTCCATGCTTCGCTGCGGCCTTCAGGATGGATATTTTAATGGGCACCAGGTTGATGAATTTCCTAAGGGAAATTTGAAAATTTTCTAAGGCAAAAATGAAGAAAATGTGTTTTCAAGGTAAGATCCTCCAGACGATGAATTTGAAAGAAACCCTAGGTGAATTTGCTTCAATCCTTCGTGAAGATAGTTTTCTTGAGCCAGAAATGAATAAAATCGAGGTTATCAGAGCTCCAGCAGGTGAAATGAATTTCTCAAAGATGAAGTTTGTCTAAGGCATGAACTTGAACACAAAGTTGGCGATGAACGCTTGAAAGTTGGAGCGTGAGGATCAGGTAAGTGAGTTAATTTTATATCATGAAGTATTCTAATACCCCTCTCCTTGCTTGTTTTGCAGGAGAAATGTTGAGGCCAGAGCACGATGACTTGAAGTGGAAGCACGATGAAGATGAGCTTCAATCTCGAAGGGAAAAAAAGTTGCAAGAAATTGGCTAAGTGTTAGTTCAAGTGACAAAGATGAAGACCCTCAGGTTGAAGAAGTTAAAGAACAAAAGTCGGAAAGAAGATCAGGAACAGTGTGAACGCGTCTACCAGCAGAATCTTCTAGAAGGATGATGGTGGACATTGTGGCGCATTTATTACCCCTCTCCTTTGTGGCGGTTTTTAGGGCAAATCTTGTTTAGGGCTGAGGTGGCACGATTCTGGCCACTCTATTAATTGTAACCCTAGCCGTCTTTTGGGACTTGGCTAGCTATAAAAGGGGGAGTCCCCCTCATTTGTAATTCATTAGAAGTAGAGTTTAGGCATCAGACTAGAGAGTAGAGCGGAGGTACTTTAGTTGTAATATCTTAGCATAGTAGTTTAGATTGAAAAGGAAGGAAAGTCTTCCCTTTGGATACTTTGTAAGAAGTTGTCATGTATGCTTTCATAATAAAAAAAATTTCATTGATTGTGAATTCTTCTTTGTTGTGAATAGTTGTTGAGGCTTCTTCGTCCTTCCAATTCACGTAGCATTTTGAAGTAGCTTAAAGTAAAGTAGATTTCATTTCATGCAAGTACTTAGCAATTGTGGAATGTGGTGCTCGATTTGAACAAGACTTCGTTCGTCCATACCACTAGCGGGCTCGCTGACGGTGGGTTCGCCTTGCGTGGTCAACTGGAACTTTGTAAAACTTAACTTCGATTACGGTTTATATGTTGGCATGCGTCGTTGTGATGGTGTCTTCATGCTGAATCGTGATCTGAACATCTTAAGTCACTCCTTTGAAGATTGCACTAGTTCCGCGGAAGCTGTCCAAAGTGAGGCAAAACGGAGCTTGGTTGAAGCTTGTGAGAATTGATCGCCATGTCCCACACCCTAGAGTAGATTAGAACACTCTTATCCCAACACCCTTTTAAATTCAGTTCATTTCCGGTTAGAATTAGGAAACTTGCGCTCACCGCCAAATCATTTGAATCACACGAAAGCCCTTAGTCTACTGTTTGTTGTTAGCCGTCGAACAATTGTGTAAGTCCCCTTGACATACCAGCAATATCACATCGAGCCAAACTGAGCCTATTCACACTCAAGGAACCTTGGAGTTGAAAGCATGATCTTACTCGCAATCTTAGCATGCTGAATCCTTTGTTCAAGAGAGGATAGAGCGTCCGTTGGGAGACTTTATTCTGTGTTGGTGCGGTCTCAAAAACCACGTCAACAGAAGGTTCAGAAGTTCTTAATCATCCAAACTTGCATTGCTCGAGGACAAACAATATTTGGGATGGACTTGTCATGTCCCCTTTCTAAATTTAGAAACTTTCTAATTATAGCAAGCCCGGTTTCCAAAAATAGTAAGTTGAGGATATGCAAGTTAACTGGGAAAGGTTGATTTTTCAAGGCATCTAATTTATAATATGTTGGAGACCAGACATTATAAGTTATAAATTATTTAATTTCATCCAAGTTGGGCGTGGTTTTTTTGGAAAAAGCAAAAGGCAAATTTTTAGCTTATGTGATGGTGGTAAAAAAAAGAAAGATATTTTAATTTGAAAGCGAATGATTTTGTTTAACATTTGGTGGTGGCTATTATTGGGCTTCACATTCAGCATATTTGCAGAAGGCATTGAGATTTGGGTGCCCAAAGTTGGTTGTTTTTTGGGTTTCCATATTAATGCTTTTTGCATCTAATTTGCATTCATTCTATGATGTTTTTTACAGGAAATTGCTGCTCTTCTTCAAGGCTGGAAAACCATTAAAGGAGTGATCTTCTAGGCTGCTAAACCAAGAAGATATAGACTTGTAGACAGTGGATTTGCAGGTCTCCAGAGGGAACTTCACTCAAAGGTTGCATAGTGTGCTTTCAACGAATTTTATTGTGTGTTTGCAGGATTTTTGGATGTGGATTTCAGAGTATATTTGCATTGTTGTTGTAATCAGTTTTTGGGTGTTGTTTGCTGTCATTTGTCAGTTATATTACTGTTATGAACAGCTCTAGAATGTGTATATTCCAGCTCAATTAATGTAATTGTTTTTGGAGAGCTTTTTTATGCTTTTGTTGGGGTTTTGGTGTCGTTTCTGTGCGTAAAAATTTGAGGGATTTGTGCAAATGTATGGGCAGATATGTAGACTGTCCAAAGTGCCTTTTTAGAGGCTGCTATGCTGCCAAATTTTCTGTAGAACTCTCATATTTATTGCTGCAATAAAATTATGAATGTGGTTGGCTTCATTGGTACAATTTTCAGCGCACCCGATTTCACAATCTTTACCTGTTTGCACATAAAATGTCATAAGTTGATAAAGCATTGAAAAAATCAGATTTAATAATTTACTGGGGATATTAAACATTATCTCCAAGCTGCATATGCTAATTGTATCCTTTGTCTCTTTAAAACATGTATATAAAGCTAGTACAGGAAATCCTAATTAAAAAATAAGAAAATCACTTTACTTCAATCTGTATCAATGCAATCTAGGAAAAGATCTAAATGGAAATGTAGCACCAATGCCAAACAAGTACAAAATGGATGTTGTAAAAAGTGTAGTCTTTTTTCTAGAAAGTGACTTACACAATTGTGGAGATATATAAGCCCTTGAAGAACATCTCTAAAGTATACTCTGGCAGTATCTTCTCCTAATCCTCCAGCAGGTCCAGAACCTTGAAAAATCCACCTCCCTTCAACATACTCTAGGACTGCATAAAATAAACAGAATAATGATCATCACCTATTGTATGGAGATGACTATCAAATAATTGTATAGAGATTAATATCAAATAATCTGCATAACTAGAGACTATACTATCTTTAAGGTCATTTTTATGTATTTTGAATGAACTTCCTTTGGGGAATGCAGCCCTTTAATTCCAATGCTTTGGATTAGCTCTACAATCTTCTTCATGCTCTCCCCACTCCCTTAATCAACAGTTTACAGCATCTTACCCTAAAAAATTGCTACCTCACCAATCAGCCAACTGCCGGTTGAGGAAAAGGAATCTCAATCTGCAGGGGTAATGACTTCCTTACAAAGTCATTCATCACAAAATTTAGGCCACAATTTCAAATCTGCGGTGTCAGAAAAACCACCACAAATTTGCAAAGAAGAACTAAAAACATGATAAGAAAATAATCATCACAATCCATTTCCCAGCCAAAAAGTAGGATGGCCACTATTTGAAAATGGAAATCCCTCCCAAAGTCCCCTTCTCAATGGCTGAAATGGAATAGAAGCTTTGGATGCCAAAGCAAAGAGCACTTACTGATCTTCATGGGAAATTTCCTTGTACCCAAAACTCTTAGGATGTGGTTTATGAAAATTAGAAAGCTTCCGGATTTTAAAAGTTGTTGATGATACCCTGTCATGTCCCTTTTTTGAGCTAAAGAAATAATTTAATATTTTAACTTAAGTTGTAAAAAGCAACTTTATGTTATAGTCTTAAAAGACAACTTATGTTTTATTATTAAAAAGGGGTTTCAAAAGTAGGGTTAATTAAGACGACTTTCTGAACACTTTTAAAATAAAGTTTTGCAAGGAAAAAGGGAAAAAATAAAATAATACTATAATTCCCTCCAGTGCCTATTTAAGGAGTTGAGCATTGAAGAGGGTTACCAATTTATTAGATCAAACCCCCATTCTCCTAAGATTGAATGTATGTTCATCTTTTTGCCTAAGGACAAAAACCCTTTTGGCAAATTGATTTGAGACAAACCCTCCTATTCATGAGAGTAATTCCATTCAAAGATTGTCATTCTGTTGATTTGATACTCTAGCAGTCATAGTTTTTTGCATTACACTAGGGAATTTGTGGCTGTGTTAGGTTATTGCTGCTGCTAGCTATTCTTTAAAACAGCTCTGAAAAGTCTCAATACTATATTACTATGAAAAGAAATCTGCAACCTTACCTCTAGAGTACGTTCTCATACCAAAATGAAGGAAGAAGCGTGTACCCTCTTTTATTTTAATACTTTGATTTTAACTATTAGACCCCATTGGATTCACTCATAAATAGATTGTTGTTCAACATGCAAGAAATGATTTTTGATATAAAATTGCTGTGGCAAAAGCTGCTGCTCAGTTTCTTTTCTTCATCAATCTTCTTCTGCTTCTTCCACTAATGATACATCACACACACACAGAGCTTGTTCTACAAGTTTCTGAGATATTCTAGATATCTATTATAATATTAATAGACTATCTACTGCCCTTAATACAACTGCACAATATTCCTAAAGCTTATACACAGCAGTCAATATAGATGTAAGAGAAACATGAAGGACCAGATTAATGTTTTTAATCTTAAATCCAATCAACCATGTGGAATGTCACGAAGATTATTTTTGACAAACTTTATGTGCTGTATCAATCCAATATTCTGATTTATTGTAGCTTAAGTTTGCAAATATCATTATTCTGCATATCAAAACTCTAATTAACTCTTTAATGAATTGCTTGTACTGTCCACCACAGTATATCATCTGTTTTGAAAGCTATCAAAACAATTTTCCAGTAATACAAACAGGACGAACTGTTGAGAAAGGAAGCAACTATGTTTGACAAATATAGCAATTTTGTCTATTAGACTATAGTGGATGGTATGAAATGCTTACCATGAGAAGCCTCAATTCTAAATCTGGGAACTTTGTGCTCTCCTTGACACTAGCTCAATTGAATTGATGGAATATATATTCCAACGACCTAGCCTCTAACCCATAGGAATATACTGCGTTCTCAGTGCAACTCCTCAGAGTGTATTTTCAACAAGTTCAATCGAAAAATTATACACTTTTTTTTTTAACCAAACTTAAAGTCATAACTTTGTCTTGTGGTATCATATAAAGGAGAAAGAGGATTGCATTACCCAATACCAAATTAATCACTATAGAATACTGTTGTTTGATGAGCTAGCTAGGGAAGAACCAGCTTTTGGACATAACACAAAGGAATCCTATGTCTATTTCACCAATCCTCAGTGCATTTGTGCTAGATATCATATGGTTAAAACTCTAGAGCTGTAGTAGAATTGGCTGCTCATTATTTTGTTGCTCTAAATATTTCTGAGCTGACTAGTTATATGTAGAAATTGTTTCTTTAAATATAAAGCCCTTAATCTTTTTAAGGGAAAAAATTCATTCACATGAGAGAAACTTTCTAATCATAATTGTACAAAGACAAAAGCCACTCTGATTAAAGACTTTGCACACACTGCATGCACCGCACCTAACAAAAGTTAGTAATAGGTAAGTACATCATGTGGTGGATAAGTTCCAGTCGTATGGCACAGTTCAACCACAAAGTAATCAAACGAATTCAAAATTGACTTGTAATATGTTATTTAAAATTTTGAATTTGTACAATACAGCTATATGGACAGGTTACTTTTGCATTCAGCTATATGGACAGGTTACTTTTGCATTCAAAATAGGCACAGCACAGTTTAATTTCTTCTATACACAGTTTTTCAAAATTAGATTAAATACACTAATTCTATGAAAGTACAGGTTCTCTACCTTTTCTATTGGATATTAAGGCATGCAACTCTGTTGTAGTCAGTGTTTAGAACCGGCAGTAATAAGTTTACCAATGAGACATACACCTCAAACACTGGTAAATGCATCCTTATGTGCAACCAAAAAAAAGCATGAGAAATGGATAAGCCACATACCCATGCAAAGTTGATCAGTATTTGGATCATCAATCACCTCAACCAGATTCACAATATTGGGGTGCTCCACTGTTTTCATGATTTCAACCTTAAGATAATAAAAAGAAATGTTAGAAGAAAAATAAACCTACTCCATACCCTACTCATGGATAATATCTTATAATGAAAAAGGGTTATAATTCTGACCTCCCTTAGGACATCTGTCAAGGCAGTTTCTGTAGGTGCCACACGCACTTTGGACAGTCGATGCTTGTGGAGAACCTGCAATATAAATCCAGAATGAAACAACCTCTGTCTTGTGAAACTTCTGTTTGGGGAAATGGATGATTGGTTTGCAGAAGTCAACATTCCAGTTAAGACTAATAGTAAGGTCTTTCGTTTATAGATTATAACATTAATCTCCATTTCTGTTGCAACCAATATCTTTCCTATGAGGATTTACTATCTTCAAAAGAAATGGAAATTCTTTTATTTGTGGTCTACTCATGAAAATGAAATAGCGTAAATAGCTGTCCAGCCTCGATTATCTTGTTGTCAATCAGTTATCTTTATTCTGAATGTATGCAAAAATTGTGTTTTTCAAACCATTTGAAAAAAAATTTGTAATGCAATAGTAATATTTTCAAGGTTTAGGAGGATTGTTGACCATGTTGAAATTCCTATAATGGGCAATACCCTGCGATAAGCTAAATTTTAATAGCATTGTGAAGTGGCATCCTTAAAAGCAGGGGATAAATAAGTAATACAAGGCTATGAAATTGAGGTTTCAATACAAGCAGGGAGGAACTCAATGTAAAGGAAGCAAATTATAATCGATTTCTCTAAAGTAGCACAGCCAAGCACCAGCTAACTCTAGCAGTAATTCATTAATTAACATGAAGCTAAAAATAGATGTTTTTCTCATTTTGTTCCCTCATTCTGTTGTGTGATCTAGTATTTGATGTGATTGCACTGCACATTCTAACTTTAACATTATTTTAGGTTGCCAGCTTTTGGAAGCAGGCTCTGGATCTCTGATTTTTGCCTGCGTTGCTCACTACCATACCAACCAACCTTTTTAATGCAAAAAACCTTATAGTCTATTTAACTTAAATTGACCCAAAAAACCCTACAAATTTGGAAACTTGATGTGGATCTATATCAATTCCTTTTGCATGCAAAACAAAAGATGTTGCTTAATGTTAATTACTAAAGTGAAATTCTATGTAAATGTAATCTCCCTTTTATGGTCCATTCCAACATTCTCGGACACCCCCAACTTTCTTGGAGAGTGCCAGCATTATTGGGAAGGTATTCTGACAATGGCAGAGTGTTCCTAGAGCCAAGATGAATATAATGGTACCATCCATGAGCAGATCTGACATTCTGGAAACACTCCACACTTCTTGAAGAAGTCCATTATCTTGAGAGAATGCTAACTTGCACATAGATCAATCCCCTTTGTACTCAAAGTATTGATGATGGGTCAAAATTTATATTTTGAGCTATTTTATTATTTTCCGTAACTTTGATGGTTGTACAAAAAATAATTAAATTAAGTCGTCTAAACTCAAGTGACTTTATTTAATTAATTATTTCATAAAGCAAATTTTTAGGTTTAAAATATAAAGTTAAATTAATAGTCACTGGGGGGGAAAAAAGAAAAATGCTTTTTCAAAAAAAGAAAAAAGCACTTTAGAAATGGAAAAGGCATTCATGGCATTTTCATTTTACAAATCCCAGTTTGGAGAGGTGAGCAACTGTTCATCTTCAGCCTAAGACGGAAACCCCACAATGAAATTGGTTTCGAAGACAAAAACCCTCCTAACCAATCTACAAGTGGATTCATACATGATTCACAAGTGTGCAAAACATGAAGATTGTAGAGATTTGTGCCCAGGTATTGAATTAATATTTTCTTCAATTGTTGCCATGCCTGGAGAGAATTTGAAAATTATTCAATTATTATTTGCAAGCAAATTTTGATTCATTTTATCATTATGAAGAGAATTTGGGATGGGCGTTGGAATGAGTGCAAACAGCAAATATAAATCCAATCACTTCATTTTTTGGATTTCATTTATTCTCAAGAGAGGTCGCACAACAGGGAGGTCAGGCAATAAGAAAAGGGCCAGTGATTCAGTTT
Organism: Sequoia sempervirens; assembly: GCA_007258455.2. NCBI lineage: Eukaryota > Viridiplantae > Streptophyta > Pinopsida > Cupressales > Cupressaceae > Sequoia > Sequoia sempervirens. The sequence continues at coordinate 5,324 of VDFB02344855.1, read as the reverse complement.
AAGCAAGTTTGTTGCATTTTGTACAAGGCATGAAACTTGGAGACTGCCATGGAACATGATTAGGGCTGTGGGAACTATTTAACAACTACCACCGCCCTTCCTTTTGGCATTATTCACTAGAAATTATTGGTTGTAGCATTGCATTTGCTGTCCCTGCACATAAATAGGGATGTGGGAATAAAAAGAAGTCTTAAAACTAGTCACAGCTGTTTATAAAGGTGTTCTCAAATCTTACATAGCTAATACAGTCCCTGTTAATAAAAATTACAGTGGTATACTGGGTGCCATTACTCGTCAAAGACAACTCCAGTCTGCTGCTATTGTAATTCAGTTGAGGTGTGAATATAACAGCGACAATGGAAATATATTGGTTTTGAAAGGAGACACCAGTCCATTTGTTGGTATCAGCAATCATTATTCACTCCATTGTACTTTCAGTTTGCATGATAAGTGTTTGACAAAATGTACACATACGGCTGATTTACAAATGAAGTTTTTAATTTCTGAATTTGAAACCAATTGTTGAGTTTTTTACCAACTGTTTGTTCAAATGCTCATGTGTCTTAGTTTACATGACAAGTGTTTGACAAAATGTACACGTACGGCTGTTTTACAAATGAAGTTATAATTTCTGAATTTGAAACCAATTGTTGAGTTTTTTACCAACTGTTTGTTCAAATGCTCATGTGTCTTAGTTTACATGACAACTATTTGTGATTATCTCCATGTTTTAAAGAAGAGTTGTAGCTGTTCTTAATCTTAAAGCTCAGAAATATTGAATGGTTTTCAATGATCCACCAACTGTTTGATGAAATGCCTGAGAGCTGAAGTTGAAAAAGTGGCAAGTTGTTGAAAAAATTTGGTAGGGACATTACAGTAAAGTTAATTACATTATTATAAATTGAAAAAAAGGCTTTACTAAAACAGCATAAACAAGTAGGACACAGGAAATAAGGTGGATACCTGTAGTATCCAAATACTCAAACAATTATTAAAAGTATATGCTAACACACGAATCCAAGATGACCACAATTGGAGCAAGAGTTCTCATCATATGCTGTGCATGAGACATGCATAAGTATAGGTGGATGATTTAATATTCATCAAAGTTAAAAGTGAAGATTCCAAAAAAGTATGTAAAGCAAAAGTGGAAGCAAATACAAAGCATACAAGTTACAAGTAGATGGCATAGTTACTGGGTTCTCTGTTTTTGCCCTGCGTGCTCGCTCCGGGAGCGTTTGGGCACGGGTTCTTGCTGGGGAGCGGCTGGGAGCGCCCAGGGAGCGCCCAGCCACCTGTGGGTTCTCTGTGGGTCCGCTCCCACAGACTTTGGGCACTGAAAACTAAAAAAAAATCAGTTTTTGAAGCACTTAAAGTGCTAAAAAACCCTAAAACGCCTTTATAATATGACTATCACTCCTTTGTCATTTTATTGCTCTCACAAACACATTTTCAAATGATGTAGAGACTCTTTCACATGATGCAGAGACTCTTTCATATGATGCAGCTACTACAAGTGGCACTGGCAATGCATTTGTTTGTGGTTCAAATAATGTTGAACCAAATGATGATGATCTAGAACCTTTTGATGATTGATGAATAGTTGTAATGATCTTCATTTGAATCATGACTAGAGAGACATATATTATTATATGATATTTATTATTAATATATGAGTATGACATATGTATTGGAATTTTGAACTATCAATTGGCATTTATGATTTATCTTTATAAGTTTATAGGCTTGTAGTTTATCACTAGCATTGATCAATGATTTTAGATTTAATGATGATTGATGAAGTATCATAGACTCTTCATACTATCAAATGTATTTACAATTTTGTATATTTTTAATTTTATATATATATATATATATATAGCCGTACCCAAACGTACCGTATTTCAAGAAAAAAAATGGCCGTACCAGCGTACCCGTGCCCGGTCCCGTACCCGAACCGGCAATTATGGTAGATGGTTCCACAAAGCATGCAAAGCACAAGTGCAAACATATGAAAACATGTGGAAGACTCCTCATATGAGGAAAGGGATAAACAAGAAGCTCTACACAAATTAAGACCACGTGACAAATCTTATGTTGTCTACTTATCAAACACGCATGTAAATATTATTGCCAGCATTTTGTTTCTACTGATTTCATTGAAGGACAACAATTTAAATTTCCATGCCATGAAAATATAAAACTAAAAACAGCATATCCCAAGTGTAGTCATCAGCTGCAGAATCATAATAAACCTCAAGGAAAGAAGTACAAAATATGGTCCCAACTTAGTACCTTGAGAGCATACAGCTTTCCATCTTTTGTGTTTCGATGAAGTACCTTATCACATGCAAAACCGATAGGTATTGTCAATATCATACTCTTGCTCAAAAAGCAGAAAAAAGGCTTATTGTAAAAAGAAAGAACTCTGCACCAACCACTTTGCCATAGCTACCCGTTCCAATCCTGCACTCTCGAACATATTCGTTGATCATTTTGTTTCCATTTGAGTCCTACACACACTCAATGGATCACATCATGCTTTGATACTCGAAGCTATTTCAGAAAATTAACAATTTTCCTATCATGCAATGAGAAATGCTAATAATCAACAATACCATAAAGCAGTATTTCAGAAGATATGAATAACTAAATTTCAAGAAGCATGGTACAATAACAAACAAGTCCTTCAAGGAAAATTGGTAAATAAGTGTAGACATGAACTTTTGATAGAGCCAAGATGGTGAAATAAATGCAACAATTTGTAATTATTGGATCTCATAGTTTTGTATTTGTGGACCCAGACCCTTAACTAAATATGTTTTCAACCAAACTGAGTAGAGGAATCCAACAGTAAAGCTGCCATGGGTAAAAGTAAAAAGAAAGTAATATGCACAGCAATGAAGGACTAGCACAAGCAAGCATTTCAAACTCCTATTGTGAAGTTTTGGGCAAAAAGAGTAATATACAAATAAATTTCCAACTTCCATGGATCCGATGATGAACATTAATTTTCTTACGCAAGGGCTGTGCTGTTAAGAGTCACTTTCTACCCTGTCCGACAAAATCCATCTGACCTTGAAGCTTAAATATAAACTAGAATTTCAAGCTGTATTTACAATCTTTAACTGTGAAATTCATAGATCTAATAATATTGAGCTGTGACACAGTCTAGTTTAGGAGGTTCAGTTAAAAACTGCCTAAACTAGCAGCCAAACACTCATTAATGCAAATAATAGCAAAATGCAAACAACCAGTGATTAACAATATTTATTTTCCCTCTCTGTAGCTCATTACAACATGCATTACAAAAACAAAGTGCTTCAGTGGCTAAAGGATATTTTTTGTTGCTTGCATCTCTCATATACAACCTAGTTTTGGCACAAATCAATTGTCTTTTCCTAGTCTGATCTTTCTGTATCTTTGACTGGCTACACCGGTTACTGCACATACCCCATTTTCTGCATCTCCTATTCTATGACTTCTTCTGTGTTCTTCTCTATATTTTCTATCCTTTTCCAGCATTTTCTGTTCAAAACCACTTATTTTTCCTCCTGTCAAGCTTGCATCATCTTTCTCTCTTTTCTTTCAAGAGCTAACTCTGCCTTGAAACCCTTCACCTTCCCTACATAAGTTCTATCGCCAGCCCTTAGTGCTTCTACATGTGTCCTTAGCATAAGTGAAGTGGCCATGAAACTGCCAAGAAGTGGTGTTCAATGAAATATACCGAGCCAAATTTATTTATTTATTTATTTTTGAATGTGATTACAAACAACATGCACCCGTTAGGGTTAGCAAATAACTAAACAATGTAGAATTCAACTCTAACCAAGGATGTACACCAGGATCCCAAGATGGGCAAGGTGTTAGCATGTGGTCAGAGGATCTCAATGCAATGCACAAACTGAAATAACCCTAACCAACGATGCGCCAGATGACGGTGTGCATAGGGTCAGAGGATCCCTATCAATTACAATGCAGAAAGTAACTCAACACCAAGTATGTGCTACCCAATCCAGAATGGAAATGAGGCGACCATATGGTGGAGATATTGAAAACTACAATGCAACTCAAAGTAAACAGGCGGCAAGCCAGCCTCTTCCACTTATTCAGTGGGCATTACAAAATAGGAAGAACAAGATTAAGAGAAATGCTGACAGTACTACTGTTCAGCTTACAATGAAATGTAGAATGCCTGCAAGATCACGGATTAGAACTCTTTAAATTGTTGCAACAATAAATGTGTCTTCCATAATAACTGTTATGACTTCCCAACACCAACCCAACTCAAATGACAGCCTAAATGCAAACTGATATGACTGATCAGCAAAATGAACATCAGAACCAGCAATACAAAACCCCATCAAATTGCCCATAACTCACTCATTTCTAACCCTATTGACCTCAAATCAAATGCAGAGCACCACTAGAAGGATGGCGACCAAGCTTGGACAGCAAAACCCCCACAAATATCCTTTAATATTTTCTGACACAAATCCCAAGGAGAGCAGAATGGTACGGCTGCAAGGAGGGGCGATTTTGGTTTATAAAAATGAAGACTTCATCAAAAATTCCCAAACTTTACTGAGAGGGGCGCCCTTGCCTAGCAATTGCATGGGTAAACTACCCAGAACCAGAATAAAATCACGCAAAGACTTATGAGACAAAACTCCAATCTGCAACACAAACCAGCAACTCTAGATTTTTTTGATTATTTTGCAAATATAAGGATTACAATGAAGAGACAACAGCTACAAAGAAAACTCACTACAAAATCACTCAAAAGCAAGCAAACATCTCCACTAGGTGCTATCTCACAAGCATGAAGTTGAGCCAAGCTAGGAGGCATTCATTCCTCGAAGCAATCCAACACCATTTCGACAGCATAACATTACTCAAGATATCAGATAATCCAAATGAAGACCCAAGACCTCCTTTTATAACTTTGTGAAGACTCTCCAGAAGCTTCTAGAAACCCTAACTTTTCAAATTTGAAATAACTCTTTTTCCCTCCAAGGATGGCGTCCTTTTTCCTCAAGATAAATTTGACTTTAATTTAGAAATAATCTCCTCCCCAAGATGGGCGTCCATTTTCAAGTATTGATTTTTGAACCTTAGAACATAGTGAAATGTCTCCATGAGGCGCCACCCCTCAATGTCCCCCTTTTAAGAACAACTTAAAGTTGTTTCACTAGGCTTAGGGGTCACAATATTAAAATATAACTTTAAAATATAACATTTTTAAATCAACTGGATATATCTCACCAAAAAATGCTTCCCAAGGTCAAGATTGATCAAACCAACTGGACTGACTGAAGATGAGA
>VDFB02344854.1:0-32455 GCA_007258455.2 Sequoia sempervirens | reverse complement strand
ACCATTCTCTTGCATCCTCAATGAGAGACTGCATGAAAAACTTCCTCATGACATCTTATGCTTCCACCTCAAAATAATCCATAATGTTAGTGAATTATTTAAGATGGTCTTTAGCACTCAAGGCATTATTTCAAAAGAATTTGACTAGAGCAAGCCTAAAATCTTAAGGGAATGAGTTAGGGTAGCCAAGTATTCCAATGAAACACAGCTGCTAGTGTAGACATGTGAAATTGACATCATACATTCGAATAGGTCATATTCATCCATTTGGAAAATAAATCAAGTTTATTTATCAATCTCCTAAATTCATCAGTTTAAATCAAATAAATCAACTTGATCCCATCACCCTCCTTTTAATTAAATAAATCCCAAATACATCTTCCATCCTTCTTGATTTAAATAAATCAAATATTCAAGTCAAAGAGGTCAAACATCCTAATCATCATTAATTTAATCTAACCATGATTAAATGCTAATCTTACCCACTTGCATCCTCTAGATAATGCCACTTGCACAAATAAATCAATTTATTGATTTATTAAAATCATCATTTTTACTCAACATGGCATTTATGGGGAATATTCCCTCAAGTTTGAAAAATATGACAAGTTGATTTGTCCCTCCAACATTGCATTTATTGCTCTTTTTCTTGTCCCCCTCTCTATTTTTTTTGCCAAATTTGAATTTAAATTCTCCCTCCCATGAGCACACTTCCCAAATCTTGCACATACATTGACCTATCACCACTTGACAAGTGTCCTCTTCTCATTGGTGGATCTTTAGTCCCACATTCACCCATTTGGCCAATCTCTCATCAAGAAAATCTATAAAAGAAGGCCTTAATCCTCATTCATGCAGCTACAACTTTTATGCAAGGTTACTCTCTTGGTTTGAGAACTAATCTTGTTCACAACTCCATAATCTTCACAAATTCATCTACAAAGCTTATGCAAAGTCATTCTTCATTGGAGAACTGATTCTATCCACTCCATATCTTAGAAAATTCATATCATCCTCAAAACAGTTTCATCACATAGCTTATCTAAAGAGGTTGGGAAAGGGCTACTTTCCACATCAAAGTAGCACCAATCCCCCTATGAGATGATGTTTGAGTAGTTTAGGAATAGATTTTATGCTTATATTGCTTAGGATTTTACATTAGTATGGCAATTTGTCATTATTTCCTCTATGTTTACTCAATAATTTCATAGGGAGGACTTTCATCTTACTTGTTCAAAGTTGACGGATTTAACCCATATCTTTCATTATTATCTTTGATTTGAACTCTAGCTATCTATCATTAGCATATTCATTAAGCGGTGTTTGGCATTATAATTTCATAAAGTGTTTGGGATACTACATGTTTGGATGTTTCAAATAAATGGTCAAAGTAATAAATTGAATTGATCTTACTGCTCAGTCTAATTTAGTGCAAATATTTTGAGCTAACATCATAAGATCTAAGGTTATAGCAAAGGGTGTAGTCTTTTGATTTAATTTGATTATTGTTCCAATATAAAACTTGTGGATTAATTTTCATGCTTAAGATGAATTGATGTATTAAACATGCTATCATGCTTATTTATCTTGATCATATGGGGTGCCTTTAAATTTTTTGATGTATAACCATTGTGTTTTTATAGGTACTTCTCACTGAGGTAGATAAATCACAAGTGAAATTGAGCTGGAAAATTGGGCATTAAAAACTTGAAATCAACAAAGCAATTTTTAATGCTTGGAGCTTCCATCTTATGGTTTAATTTTCTGTTTTAAACTAGCTAAAACTTTTCTTTGGGCTTTAAAACAAATGCTACAAAAGCTTCAATTTTTCATTGCAAAGGGTTAAAATTGAACACTAGAAACTGACTAGATTTCAATTTGGGGCAAAAATTGGACAAGCAATCTTCATCTTTCCTTTGGTGTTTTCAAATGAACTCGAATCATTGCTTTGAAAGATAAAATGAACATGTGTCTTTTGTGTTTTGTAATATTTTATGCAAAATAATCTCACCTAAAAAGGTGTATGCACTTCTCTCACGCTTCACAGCGATTAAGTTGCATAAGAGATTTCCTACACACTTCGATTTGGGTTTAAAATTGAACATCTTGTGTGAGTGTGAGTAGAGCATCATCGCGTATATTCTCTTTCTTCGAGTCGTCAAAGATTGATCGAGTTACGGATTTTTTCTTTGCTTTCTTTTGTTTATCCTAGAGGGCCTGCCTTGGGGAAAAAGTACTCACCCAAGGGAACGACTCAACCGGTAACACTCTAAAGCCAAGAGTATTTCTAGCTGGGATATAAATGTGGATATTGGATGAAACGCCAATATCACACGGTTGACTCTAACAAGATGGATCTGAAAGGGGACTCATGCCACATTGGGTCAACTCCTACGAACATAAATTCTGAACTAGAACCCTTGTTTGTAGCAGCCTATTGATCCATTGAGCGAGTTTATCGAAGTGGTGCATTGGAACTTGGATTCCAAGAAGTTACTTGCCATGTCTGATCTTGGTTAAAATATAGAGGTTAAGACTTCATTATTAACATACCTTTATATTTTATCCTTGGTTGCATGTAAAATCATCTCTTCTACGAAGGGCATGAGGAAAGCTCACTAAGAAAAATGTACCCATTGAGCTAGGATGTCATATTGCTTGTGGTTTGAAAACACAGTGCTTTAATTGAAAACATTGGAAAACCAACATTCAATGAATCATCAAAATTGCAAACCCTTTAGGAGAGACAAATATCCTTGAACAAATTCACATGTTATTTCTTGCCCTTGGGATTCATGTCCTTAGAGGCATCTAAACATTTGGATTTCATCTCAATTTGCTTCTACTAAAGTCAACTTTAGGCAACCTTTGCCTTGATTTCCTTGATTTCCACATAATGCACTTTGTGGGATGAAAGGGAATTAGGACATTGGACATTTAGTTGAAAACCTAATCAAGAGTGTGTTTGTGGTAAAAAGAATCCATTAAGCAAAAATTAAATCAATTGGACCCCCCACATGTGTTTGATATCTTTTGATCTTATGGTTTTCATGCAAACATTGGTCTTTTCATTTTGATTTACTCTTAGAGAAAATCATGTTCTTCACTATCTTGGCCTAGTAAACAAGTCCTTCCTAGGTTCATTTAGGATCAAATCAAACACTTCATCCAAATTCCAAACATCTTATCAAAATCCATCCCCCAAAACAACTTTAGAGCTTTGAAAACATCATTCTAGACTTGGGTAAATCATCAAACCAAAAATCACCTTGTTTAGTTAGGTTTATGGGAATGCATCCTTTTCTCATATACTTAATTGAATTAGAAATCCTTTGAGAAAATTCATCCTAAGATCACATCCAACATCTTAGGGTTTACAAGTTGATTATCCAAATCAAACCAATCAAAATCAAACCCTAAGTCTAGCATTGATCCAAATTTCCTAAGCATTCAACACTCATATCATTCACCCCTTTCATCCTTCATCTCATCATTTATCCTAAGAACCTTAAAAGCCACTTTTTCAACAAGGTCAAAACACAAGGAGAACATGTAATACAAACTTGATCCATACATCATGAGTAATCCAAATCAATTGAACTTTCAAAGCCTTACAAATCCAATTGATTATCAAAACTCACACTTATACAATCTATACATGGGATCATTACCTTCGACAAACATCAATGGTACAACAAATGTGAGTATGCCCAATCAAGATTTTGGAACACCTTTTTCGATGGTAGATCTAAACCCAAACCTACAAGTCTGTCAACCGAACAATCAAAGCATGAGCCTTCAAAAGAACAACATCATCCCATCAAATCCCTACAAGCCAAGGGAGAATGTACCAAGTAGAAGTTTTCAAAACATGAATCCAAAAAACTTTGGGATGGATACATTTGCAAATAAAAATGATATTCCAAAAATGTACAATGGTCAATTTCAACCTATCATGCCAAATCTGAGTGTCATCCCAAATCAAAACATTGTCCAAAATCAAACACAAGTACACACTCCAAATCTGCTTAAACAAGAGCCAAATCAACTATATCAATGAAGTCAAGATCAAAATCAAGAACAAATTTCGCAAGATCAAATTATTGCACTTACCAAAATAGTTGAGTCATTGCGCCAAGAGACATCTCCACCACCATTACCCATATCAACATCATTCCTTGGTTTAGGGCTTCCCCCTTTACCTAGCACCAATCATTCCATCCAAATCAATCCACCTAACACCAATCAATACATCACATCAAATCCTTTGAATATACCATTGACATCACATCAACAGATGGTATCCAATCAAATGAAAACATCAAATTCGACAAATCAAAGTATGGTCTCCCAAAGACCTATCACCTCAGTCATTCCGACCATTCCTATCACCCCTATCACACCCATCATATCTCAACCCCTCAATACCATGATCGCTCCAAGAATATCTCAACCACTTGTCACTACATCCAACACAATTCCAAATCCACCACCACTACCACCAAAACCAAATGCAGCAAGACAATATGACATTGCACTAAAATCTCACCAAGCCTACCAAAAGGCCATCAAACAATATCTAGCCACACAACAAGCAATACAAGCTCAACAAGTGGGACAAGCATCTCAAGGTGCCCAACAAACACAAGCACAAGCACAAAAGATGACAACTGCTGAAAAAAAGGATCAAGATCAATCCATCACTGAGCACCTTGAAGCTATGTCTACTTCATCCAATGATCAAATCAACATATTTCAAGAGTCACTTTTCAATCATCATCAAAATCCACCAACAATACCCAACAATGATCCAATTCTAGAAACGCCAACATCATATGACCCTATGGTTAAAGACATTGGAAATCCCTCCACCACAATTGTTGAAAACAATGATCAAGATCTCTCCATTGATGATCACCTTGGAGATGTTTTCACCCCAACCGATGATCAATTCACCATACATCAAGAGCCACTCTTTAGTGATCTATTTCAAGGAGTGTTGGGATTATTTGATCCTATTGACATAATGCACAATCCATTCACCTACGATCATGTTGAAAATGTCTCTACATCATCTTATGAGTTAGAGGACATATCTCAAGAATTTATTCAAAAGCATGATCAAAATCTTTCACCAAGGTCTAGCAATGGTCCTTTCCAAGACATGTTGACATCCTTCGACCTTATGGTTACAGATATTGAAGGAACCTTGAACTCGACACTTGAGGATATTGAACCACTTACCATGTCTAATGAAGGCATCCAAGAACCTTTTATAAGCAATCCATCCTTTGAAACTGATCCATGTCAAGAACTTTATCCAAAGCATGTCGAAAGAAACTCTGAAATCATTCAAGATCAAGAATTTGTATCTTCAAGATACTACAATAATCTAATGGATACTCTTCTATCTATGCAAGATGATCATATCCATACTCCTCCATCTACCCATGAGATGCTTTCTTTAGATGGAAACATAGATGATCATTATTCAAAACAGGATCCCTTTATTCCTAACATTGTTACACTAAAAGAGCAGGTTATTGATTCCTACAATCAAATAGAGTTGTCAACAATAGTATCAGATATATCCCAAATACAGATTAAGGACATCATGAATAAAGATATCCAACATTATCCACTCAAGGAAGTTGGTCAGACAGGAAAAGATACTTTAGGGTCAATAGAGCATCCAATCGAAATAACATCATATGCAGTAATCATTGATCAGAAAATGCACTCTAAAAGGGAGCTCGTAGAACAAGCAGAATCAAAGCATGAAGGTACTACTTCCACTATATTGGGGGAAACTTCGTCTCAAGCAAACGTCAACATAGGGAGCACGAAGAATCCTTATGATGAAACTGATGTCAATACTATAACCAGTCATGTCATGAATCTTCATCCACCCATCACCCCATCCACGAATTGAGACCAACGTCAAAAGAAATATTTGAATCAAATCACAAAGGACATTATCAAAGAAAAAGAAGCTAAGAAGCATATCGGACAAATCAAATACAAATGGATACCAAAGAATACAAAGAATGATCATCCCTATCAAACTCCATCAGTCAAAGAAACTATGGGGCAAAATAAAAGAGGGAAAGGTATCCATCCAAGATGTCTACAAAAGAAAAAGTAAGCTTTTCAAGCGACGTACAAAGTATATCAAGCAATTGGTCCTAATTCCATGCACACTTCTATATCCACCCATCATTGCTCATCTTCCCAAGTTTGGAGAGTAAAAAATTCCAAGCTGTCAACCAATCCATCCCTTATCCCTAAACACACTTCATCCACGCCTCCACTCATGATATCCAATTCTCACATTGACCATGTATTGGAAAAGACCCTTCATCATAAGGATTCAGAGGGAATTCTATCACGATGTATGCACCAAGAAAAAGTCAACTCCGATATCAATAAAGTAGATCAGGATTCTCAAAAGTTGCATTCAAGTGCACATATCTTAGCAAAGCAGCTTCTTCAAGCAGGATATCGATGGCACATCATGACAAAAGCATCTACATCAGCAACACCTTGTGGTTCAACATAAGCTTTAAATCTTTCAGAAAAATACAAAAAAATAAAATAAAAATGAAAATCCAAAAAAAAATTAGAAAAAGGATTGAAAACAGTAAAGAAAAAAATTGTCCTCTAGTGAAAACCACATATGTGGCGCTTTGGGAAATACCATGAAGAAAACCTGGCAAATAGGCATCATGAATAGAATTGATCATCTACGTGCACATCTCATCCCATCCATAATAAATCTAAAAATCCATCCATATTATCCATAATAAATCCATTCATCCATAAACCATCTATCCAATCCGTTTTCATCCATCTGCATCCATCATCAAAGTTATCTTGATCTTGATGAAAGTTTGGGGCACACTTTATGCTTACTTATGGTAAAAGATCTTGACATGGGTCATTTTCATTGATCCTATCCTACCCAGAATTATCTAAGCCATGAAGCATTTTCCAAATTAGCATTCTTTATCCAAACACCTTATCTTATCACAAGATAATCCTTGGCATCCTTTTCATACTTGCCATATCCATCCATCCATACACTTATTTGAGCATCCATCCATCACACTCCATACATTGCTAGACACTGGGGGAAGATATGTACATCTTGCTTCAAGAATAAATGTTGATCTATATCCTCCAACTTATGTGGTGATCTAAACATTGGAAAACGTGAAATAAAATTGGTCAAACCATTTGCGATCCATAGCCAAATCACTAGCCCATGGGATATTTTGATGAGAAAACATCCCTTATCTATCTTCATCTTTCATCAAACATCAATCTAAACAATCACTGTCAGTTGCATCTAAGTTGCACTTCAAACATCACATCAAATCATCCAAACATCTTTTGTTCCAAATCAAGCTTTATCAATCGTGATCAATCAAATCCAATCAAAAAATCATTACCTCGGGATATCCTTGTGTTGCTTAAACACTATCCTTGCATTGTTGTGCATCCTCAACAATGTTATCATCATCAATCCGATCAACATCTCAATCCTTGTGTTGCTTAAACACTATATGTGCATTGTTGTGCATCCTCAACAATGTTATCATCATCAATCCTAATCAATCAAATCCTTGCATTGTTGTGTATCATCAACAATGCTATCATCACCATCAATCCATCGATTTGATCAATCAATCTTAGCTTGGTTTTCAACCAAATCCCAAACAAAGCACTGATATCATCACACATATCCATATCCAAATTGTCAAAATCATGCGAAAAATCCAAAAACATCTGAAAATTAGAAAAATGCCAAAAACATTGGAATCTGAACTACGTCATCTCTAAGCTTAAACGTAGGCAAGGCTAATCTTTGATCAGCCCTCGAGAAATCAAAATCCAAAAACATTCAAAAACATCAAAATCCAAAAACATTAGAAAATCAAAAAATCAAAAACATTGCAAAATCTCAAAAACACCAAAAATAGCCTCAAAACATTTCAAAAACGTCAAAAACATCCAAATATTTGAAAAAATCCATCTGTCTCATCTCGCTTGCACCCGCAATAATCAATCATCCATAATAAATTGATCGTCACCTTCATTCTATGGCAAAACAAATAGAAACAATCACAATAGTAAGCAAAAGCAAGCTTCAATCATAAAATCAAAATCAAAGCAACAAATCTTTAAAACAAAATCAAAATCTTGATCATTTTCAGACATGACAATCAACTTTATATCAATAGCCTATCAATCAACTTATCAAACCATAATCATCCTATACAATGCATTTCCTAGGATATATCGTTCTGACAATGGGCATCATTTTGGATATCACCCTGGATTCTTATCCTATCAAAACACATCCCTTTGGCTAGAGGTATGAAGAACATTGGCTTGTTTGTGTACTTGATCTTTTCTTTTGGTTTATCTTATTGTTCTCATTCCAAGGACCTCTCAATGATGTCCCCAATGAAGTGATTTAGAGAGATAAGAATGGGGAAACGATCATTATCTATTGTTTGTTGTGCTTGTTGGACATTCTTGTAAAATAACTTGGCAAATACTTACTTTGTTAGGTACGCCCTAGCAAGGTTTCTATATGTCAAGTGTGAACAAGAATACTCCTATCTGTTTGTTGAGTCAAAGTCCATCGCACTAGGCACAATGCCATCTTGGTTCTTTATACCTTGATGCATCGTACCTATGTGTGTAATCAAACATAAGGTAAGTAGCCCTTTTAAAATCCCAATCCTTGATAAGCAAATCATCATCATTTATCATCATTTATCATCATCATCATCTCTAATAAAGTCTCGTTAGATCATGGACTTGTTGGATCCTCTTTTCATCATCTCATTTCCACACTAACATCATCATCACCAATGCATCCATCATGCATCCATCCTGCATCCATCCTGCATCCACAAAACCGTCAGCATACCACATATCATTCATATCATACATAATAGGAAACATCGATCATTTCACATGCATTGCATTTGCATCATCATCATAATATAGATCTGTTAGGCTAAGCATCTGCATAGAACATCCATCGCATAATCATAGCATATCATATCATCCATCTCATTCATCTCACATCATATCATCATTTAAGTTGTTTAGGATAATATAGATTTGTTATTCTAAGCATCTTAAAACCATCTCATTTGCATCATCATCCATAACCATCCATCTTGAACCTCTTTATCACGAGATTGACCCTCAAATCGAATCTTTTCACTCAATCTCTCAAGGGGGCAATGTACTAGTGTACTTCTTTCCGCTAGGGCATCTAAAAAATTAGAAATTTTTTGAATTTTGATTGTGGCAAGTTTATTCTTTGAACCAACGCAACAAGTACATTGCTTCAAAGAGGGGAAAAATGTAAACACGTGAAATTGACATCATGCATTTGAATAGGTCATATTCATCCATTTGGCAAATAAATCAAGTTTATTTATCAATCTCCTAAAGTCATCAGTTTAAATCAAATAAATCAACTTGATCCCATCACCCTCCTTTTAATTAAATAAATCCCAAATGCATCTTCCATCCTTCTTGATTTAAATAAATCAAATATTCAAGTCAAAGAGGTCAAACATCCTAATCATCATTAATTTAATCTAACCATGATTAAATTCTAATCTTACCCACTTGCATCCTCTAGATAATGCCACTTGCACAAATAAATCAATTTATTGATTTATTAAAATCATCATTTTTACTCAACATGGCATTTATGGGGAATATTCCCTCAAGTTTGAAAAATATGACAAGTTGATTTGTCCCTCCAAAATTGCATTTATTGCTCTTTTTCTTATCCCCTTCTCTAAATTTATTGCCAAATTTGAATTTAAATTCTCCCTCTCATGGGCACACTTCCCAAATCTTGCACATCCATTGACCTATCACCACTTGACAAGTTTCCTCTTCTCATTGGTGGATCTTTAGTCCCACATTCACCCATTTGGCCAATCTCTCATCAAGAAAATCTATAAAATAAGGCCTTAATCCTCATTCATGTAGCTACAACTTTTATGCAAGGTTACTCTCTTGTTTTGAGAACTAATCTTGTTCACAACTTCATAATCTCCACAATTTCATCTACAAAGCTTATGCAAAGTCATTCTTCATTGGAGAACTGATTTTGTCCACTCCATATCTTAGCAAATTCATATCATCCTCAAAATAGTTTCATCACATAGCTTATCTAAAGGGGTTGGGAAAGGGCTACTTTCTACATCAAAGTAGCATCAATCCCCCTATGAGATGATGTTTGAGTAGTTTAGGAATAGATTTTATGCTTATATTGCTTAGGATTTTACATTAGTATGGCAATGTCATTATTTCCTTTATGTTTACTCAATAATTTCATAGGGAGGACTTTCATCTTACTTGTTCAAAGTTTACAAATTTAACGCATATCTTTCAGTCTTTGTTCAAAATAGATTTTAGTCCTCATAGCTAGTATCTATGTACTTGGAGTGGCCTCCTAATATGTTGATCCCCATGATCATCTCTATGCTCATCACCTTTCCCATTGTTAGAGTGGCTACTATCTTTACCCTTTACACTTTCACCATCATCTCCCCCTTTCTTACTTCCCTCATCATCTTCAAAATAAGAATTATCATTCTTGTTTTTTCCTCCACCACCACCTCCTTGATCTCCACCACCACCTCCACCAAGAGTATGTCCACCAGATTTATTCTTTTGAAACTCACTATCAGTATGTCTTGAGCTTGAATCCTCTAGAATATGGGTGGACATTTGAAGGAATGCAATCTTCCTATCCATTTCTGCATTAGAAGCTATCATTTCAACCTTTTTCAAATCTTCTCATAGCTTTTCACTTTCCAACTGCAACCTTAATATCTCAAGATCTGGAGGTGTAGTAGATGGGGTTGGATCAATTTTGGCCTTATGTGTGGGGACTTCGGTAGATGAAGTATTTGTACTATCATTGGTTTTGAATGTGGTTTTCTTGGGTTGGTCAATAGGTCTCTTCCCATGATCTACAAATGCATTTTCTTAGTATTAACAGGAGGGTCTGAGGATCTAGTTGTTGAGATAGATGTTTGTAGGTATCAATAGTTGAAGCTCCTATTGAGACTGTTACTTCATGCATATCATTGGTCATCTTAGAGGTAAATTTGGAAAGATTTTCCTCAAAGGTCTTATGCCTTACAACATCTTCTCTCTTTTTCTCCAAATTTCTCCTTCTAGCATCTCTCTCAAGTTGCTTAGCTTTAATCCTATCTTCCATCTCTTTCAATTCTTTCATTCTTTTTTCTTCTTATTCTTGAAGCCTTAACTCTTCCTCTTCAATAGCTTTCAGGTCATTATTTATGTCTTCCTCATTCTCTAGAACATCCCCATGCTCACTTGGCGAAGGAGTAAAATAAGGCTGATCAGTAGGGTCTTCCTCTAGAGAAAAGTGGACCGGCTCATCAAGAGATTTACCTTGTGGTTTAAAATTCTTTCCATTAAAAATGGAGCCAAGTCCAAGGGTTAAAGGTTCAAAGAACTTCTTATTCTTTTCCCAAAACTCCCACATATCTTCCTCTCTTGAGATATTTAACTCACTATCAAAAACTTGTTCAACCAGAAAACTTCCTTGGTCTATGTTAGACCCTTGAACTTCATGTCCTTCTTCATGGAAACTAGCACTACTTACATCAACATTGAAAGTAGGAGATACTTCAGGATGGAAATCAACAGACTTACTTGATTCAGAGTGTTTCCTAACCCATTCAGGTTGCTTTTCCTTTGTAGGTTCAGATTCTACCCTCTACTCAGGGTGCTTCTTTGCATAAATTCTAGTCTTCCTCATAATGTCAAGTACTACAAAATATTTCTTCTTGTTTTCCTTTGGAGAACTATCCTTCACATTGGTACTAGAGAACTCAAAGTCAACATCCAGAATACTAGGAAACAAAAAGTGATTGCACTTTGATTTTGTACTTGTTACTTCAGAAAAGACTTTAAACATTACCCGACAGAAGGTGGCAGAATGAAAGAACACTTGACACATAAAACTTAGTATGATGGGACCAATACAACAGACTTAAAACTGATTATTCTTCAAACAGTAAAGAATATCACAACTAAAAACTAACTCTGACTATACCAGATCTGAACTTAGAGACTTTGGACTTAGCTAGTCCCCAGCAAAGTCACCAATCTGTTGGTTATTTTTTAAGAATCAAACTAATCTCTAGAAAATACCTATGGATTTTTCCATTTTCCAATTATCAGCACCTCTAATGGGATTGGACAACGAACGAATAGAGGTTGCAAGACTTTTATTCCTACTATTTGGGCTCTGTGAAACTCGGGAGGGTGATCCCACAATGTATACCTAAACACTTTATACAATTATAACCAAACACATTGTCAATAAGAAAAAATCTCTCATAAAACCATTCAATAATATGCATCGAATAAGTTGGCAGCTTATATATCAATGTCACACATATTGAGTATGAGAGAGTAGAATTCTAACACAGAACAACAACAATAATATCCTTTTGAGATCTTATGATTTGAAGATTAAGTAGGTAATTAATTAACACTAGAAATGAACCACAAATACTCTGCATGAACCAGTGCCTTTATCGCAATCATAGAGTCAATATCATTCAGTGTGACCCAACAACAATTTAGACAAAAGTACCTATAACCTCAAGAAATCTTGCATTACAACATTTCTCTATGACGTCCATGATTATTACTACTTACAAATGTCCTATTACCCAGTTCTTATAACCAATCAATCTCACAAAATCAATTACATTAATTCATTGAATCAACAAGCAAGCATGAAACTAAACATCCATTAGGAAATGATAGAGACAAATGAAAGAAATCCTTGATTACTTTCTGTAGGATGTGAAATTCTGCATTTTGGTTAAAAACTAACATAAACAAGCATGATTAGTATTCAAGCAAAACGAACCCTCAACATCCATATGAAATAAATCAACATGCTTCATGATGCCATCAAAATAACAAAAGATTAGATAAACTAGTTGAAAGCATACAACAAAACATGAAGAAAGTACTATCTCATAGTGGATTGGTGTCACATGTGCTAGTGACCCTTTCCCAATCCTTGATTGATAAGCTAAATGTTGCAAATGATGAAGAGTGAAATGAACAAGATCCAATCTCAAATGAAGAGAGTGACCTTGCAAGATTGTGGAGGATTTGCTTGAGGATGATGCACCTATTTAAAGATTTTCAAAATGCCAAGTGTTGAAGAGGGACCAATGTGGGATCAAAAACAAGCCAATGAATTGAGGACACTTGTCATCATGTGATTAGGTGATGTGTGTGCAAGATTTGGGAAAAGTGCCCAAGAGGGGGAAATTTTGAATTCAAATTTGCAATAAATTTTGAGAGGGGGACAAGAAAGAAGAGCAATAAATGCCCTGTTTGACTTGTCATGTTGAGAGAAAATGAGATTTTAATAAATCAATAAAATTGATTTATTGTGCAAGTGGCTAGATCTAGATAATGCAAGTGGGATGTGATTAGTATTAGATTAGGATTAGATGATGATCATGTTGATTAATGCTGATTAGATGAGTTGACATTTTGGACTTTGATAATTGATTTATTTAAATCAGAAAATGATGGAATATGATTTAGGATTTGATTTAAATGGTTTTTGATTTATTTAATTAAATGGATGATGCAAAATAAAGGTTGAATGATAAGGTTTATTTGATACATGAATGGATGAAAATGCACTTGATTAATTGATGAATGGTCCTAATGCGACATCTAATTTGACTGAATCCGATTGAATGCATAATGTAAATTTTGCATGTCTACATTTTGCCCCTCTTTGAAGCAATGTACTTGTTGCGTTGGTTCAAAGAATAAACTTTCCGCGATCGAAATTTAAAAATTTCATGATTTTTCGGATGCTCCAGCGGAAAGAAGTACACTGGTACATTGCCCCCTCGAGAGATCGAGCGAAAAGATTCGATTTGAGGGTCGATCTCGCGATAAAGAGGTTCAAAATGGGTGGTTATGGACGACGATGCAAATGAGATGATTTCAAGATGCTTAGAATAACAAATCTATATTATTCTAAATAACTTAAATGATGATATGATGTGAGACGAATGAGATGGATGATGTGATATACTATGATTATGCAAATGGATGATTTATGATATGCTTAGACTAACGTGATCTATATTATGATGATGATGCAAATGTAAATGTGCTGTGAAATGATCGATGTTTCTATTATGTACATGATATGAATGATATGTGATATGCTGACTGTTTGTAGATGCAGGATGGATGCATGATGGATGCATGACGGATGCATGATGTTAGTGCGGGAATGAGATGATGACAAGAGGATCCAACAAGTCCATGATTGGTCGAGACTTTATTAGAGATGATGATGATAGATGATGATGATGATAATTGATGATGATTTGCTTATCAAGGATTGGGATTTTCAAAGGATCACTTACTTTATTTTTGATAACACACCTAAGTACGATGCATCAAGGTATGAAGGACCAAGATGGCGTTGTACTTAGTGTGATGGACTTTGACTCAACAAGCAGATAGGAGTATTCTTGTTCACACTTTGACATATCGAAACCTTGCTAGGCATACCTAACAGCAAGTATTCGCCAAGTTATATTACAAGAATGCCCAACAAGCACAACAGAAAAAGGATAATGATCATTGCCCCATTCCTATCTCTCTAAATCCTTCTTTTGGACATCATGATAGGTCCTTGGAATGAGCACAATAAGATAAATCAAAAGAAAAGATCAAGTACACAAACAAGCCAATGTTCTTCATACCCCTAGCCAAAGGGATTTGTTTTGATAGGATAAGAATCCAAGGTGATATCCATAAATGATGCCCATTGTCGGAACGATATATCCTAGGACATGCATTGTACAGGATGATGATGGTTTGATAAGTTGATTGGATAGGCTATTGATATAAGGTTGACCCACATGTTTCATGGTAATCGAACAAGAGTTTGATTTTGTTTCCTTTTAGAGGTTTGTTGTTTGCTTTTGATTTTACAATTGAAGCTTGCATTTGTTGACTGTTGTGATTGTTTCTGTTTGCGTTGCCTAAGGATGAAGGTGATGATCAGTTTATTATGGATGATTGATTATTGCGGGTGCAAGCGAGATGAGATGGATGGATTTTTTCAAATGTTTGGATGTTTTTGACGTTTTTGGAATGTTTTGAGGCTGTTTTTGGTGTTTTTCGATTTTGCGATGTTTTTGATTTTTTTATTTTCTGATGTTTTTGGATTTTGATGTTTTTTGAATGTTTTTGGATTTTGATGTTTTTCGAATGTTTTTGGATTTTGATGTCTCGGGGGCTGATCAAAGATTAGCCTTGCCTACGTTTAAGCTCAAAGACGACGTAGTTCGGATTTCAATGTTTTTGATGTTTTCTATTTTCGACTTGTTTTTGGATTTTTGCATGATTTGGACGTTTTTGGATGTTTTTGATGTTTTGGATGTTTTTGGATTTTCTGATGATTTTGACGATTTGGATATGGACATGTGTGATGATATCAGTGCTCTGTTTAGGATTTTGTTGAAGACCAAACTAAGGTGGATTGATTAGATCGACAGATTGATGATGATGATAACATTGTTGAGGATACACAACAATGCAACGATTGGATTGATTAGGATTGATGAGGATAACATTGTTGAGGATGCACAACAATGCAAGGATGGATTGATTAGGATTGATAAAGCTTGGTTTGGAACAAAAGATGTTTTAGATGATGTGATGTGATGTTGACATGCAAATTAGATGCGACTGATATCGATTGATGTTTGATGAAAGATGACGCTTGATAAGGAACATGTTCTCATCAAAAATATGCCATGGGCTAGTGCTTCAGATTTTAGATTGCAAATGCCTGACCAATTTGGTTTCACGTTTGCCAATGTTCGGATCACCACATAAGTTGGAGGATACATATCAAGATTTACTCCTGAAGCAAGCTTTAAATATCTGCCCCCAGTGTCTAGCAACGTATGGAATGCAATGGATGGATGCTCAGATAAGTGTATGGATGGATGGATATGGATTATCTTGCGATAAGATAAGGTGTTCAGATAACGAATGCTCATTTGGATAATGCTTCGTGGCTCAATATAATGCTACATAGGATAGGATTAATGAAAACGGCCCATGTCAAGATGTTTACCGTAAGCAAGCATAAGGTGTGCCCCAAAATTTCATCAAGATCAAAATAACTAAGATGATGGGTGCAGATATATGCGAATGGATTGGATAAATGGTTCATGGATGGATGGATTTATTATGGATAAGATGGATGGAATGCTCGATTTATTATGGATGGGATGAGATGCTTTCAACCTAACCGGTGCACGTAGATGCTCGATTCTACTCATGACCTTTGTTTGCCAGCTTCGGTCATGGTCTTGCCAAAGTGCCGTGAGTGGTTTCACTAGAGGATGATTTTTTCTTTACTATTTTTCAATCCTTTATGATTTTTTTTTGGATTTTCACATTTTTTGATTTTTGTATTTTTTTCTGAAAGATTCATGCTAAACCACCTGGTGGTGTTGACGTAGATGCCCCTGTCATAATGTGCCATCGATATCTTGCTTGAAGAAGTGCTTCGCCAAGATATCGCACTTGAATACAATTTTGATTCGCGGATCTGCTTCATTGATACCGTGGTTAACTCTGTCTCTCGCGACATCGCGATAGATTTCTTCTGAATCCTTATGATGAAGGGTTGTTGCCAATACACACAATGTAAGAATTGGATATTATGTGTGAAGGCGGATGGAGTGCGCTTAGGATAAGAGATGGATTGGTTGACGCTTGGAACCTTTGACTTTCCAAACTTGGGAAGATGAGCAATGATGGGTGGATACGGAAGTGTGCATGAATTAGGACCAACTACTTGATATACTTTGTACGTCGCTTGAAAAGCCGCTTTTGATTTTATGGACATCTTTGATGGATACCTTCCCTCTTTTAGTTTGCCCCACGTTTCTTTGGTGATGGAGTTTGATAGGGATGATCTTTCTTCTTTGGTATCCACTTGTATTTGATTTGTCCATTATGCTTCTCTGCTTCTTTTGCTTTGATAACGTTCTTCGTACTTTGATTCAAATTTTTCCTTCGAAGTTGGTCCCAATTCATGGATGGGGTGATGGGTGGATGAAGAATCGTGACGTGGTTGGTTGTAGTATTGACACTAGCTTCATCATAAGGACACTTCATGCTCCCTATGTTGACATTTTCTTGAAACGAAGTTGCCCCCAGTATGGTGATAGTATCACCTTTATTCATTGATTCTGCTTGTTCAAAGAGCTCTTGTTCAAAATGCCTTCTCTGATCAATGATCACTGTAGACGACATTATTTCCATTTGTTGCTCTGTTATCTCTGAATGTTCTATCTGACTTGTTTCCTTGGGCGGATAATGATGGATATCTTTATTCATGATGTCCTCAATCTGAGTTTGGGACATATTTGATCCTAATGTTGACAACTCTGTTTGATTGTAGGAGTTAAGAATCTGCTCTTTTTGTGTAACAAAATATTGTTCTAGATGAAGATCATCTACGTGCCCATATGTAGAAAGCATCTCATGGGTAGATGGAGGAGTATGTGCTACATGGATATGATCATCTTGCATGGATAAGAGAGTGTTCATTAGATTATTGTAGTATCTTGAAGATACAAATTCTTGATCTTGATTAATTTCGGAGTTGCTTTCAACATGCTTTAGATCAAGTTCCTGACATGGATCAGTTCCAAAGGATGAATTGCTTATAAATGGTTCTTGGATGTCGACATTAGGCATGGTCAAGTTCAAGGTTCCTTCAACATCTGTAACCATGAGGTCAAAGGGGATCAACATGTTTTGAAAATGACCATTGCTAGACCTTAGTGAAATATTTTGATCTTGCTTTGGAATAACTTCTTGAGATATGTCCTCTAACTCATAAGGCGATGTAGAGACATTTTCAATATGATCATTGGTCAACGGATCATGCATTATGTCAATTGGATCAAATAGTCCTAACACTCCTTGAAATAGATCACTAAAGAGTGGCTCTTGATGTATCGTGAGTTGATCATTGGATTGTGTACATACATCGTCAATGTGCTCCTCGATGGAGAGGTTTTGATCATTGTTTTCAACAATTGCGGTGGAGGGATTGTGAATGTCTTCGATCATAGAGTCAAGTGATGTTGATATTTCTTGAATTGGCTCATTGTTGAGTTTTGTTGGTGGATTTTGATCGTGATTCAAAAATGACTCTTGACATATGTCAATTCGATCATTAGATGAAGTAAATGTGTGTTCAGTGATTGATTGATCTTGATCCTTGTTTTCAATAGTTGTCATCTTTTGTGTTTGTGCTCGTGTTGGTTGTGTAGTTTGAGAGGCTTGGGCAACTTGAGAGGATTGTTTCACTTGTTGAGCTTGTGTTGCTTGTTGCATGGCTATATATTGTTGGTATCCCTTTTGAAAAGCAGCTTGTAATGTCGCGTTGTATTGGATTGATGCGGTGGAAGTTGGTGGTGGTGGGGGTGGTGGTGGATTTAGAATCATGTTGGATGTAGTGACAAGTGTTTGAGATACGCTCGGAGTGATCATGGTAGTGAGGGGTTGAGATGTGATGGGTGTGATAGTGGTGTTTGGAGTGATCGAAGTGATAGAGATGGTTGGATTGACCGAGGTGATAGGTCCTTGGGAGACCGTATTTTGATTGGTTGGGATCATCATTTTTGCTTGATTGGATACCATCTGTTGGTGCGATGTCGATGGTATATTCAAAGGATTTGTCGTGATGGTTTGATTGATGTTAGGTGGATTGATTTGGGTGGCGTGATTGGTGTTAGGTAAAGGGGGAAGCCCTAAACCAAGGAATGATGTAGGTAATGGTGGTGGAGATTTCCCTTGGCGCAATGCCTCAACTATTTTCGCAATTTGATCTCGCCAAATTTGTTCTTGATTTTGATCTTGACTCACTTGAGATAGTTGATTTGGCTTTTGTTTAAGCGGATTTGGGATGCCTACTTTCGGTTTTTGAATGGGATTATGGGAAAATTGACTTTGGATAATGTTCTGATTTGGGACAATGTTCAGATTTGGCATGATAGGATGAACATTGTTGGTATTGGGAATCATTCTTCCAAATTTTTCTGAGTTAGGATTCATGTTTCAAAAACTTGCACTTGGTACATCCACATTTGGTTTGTAGGGATTTGGTGAAATGATGTTGCTCGTTTGAAGACTCATGCATTGATTATTTGATTGGTGGATTTGTAGGTTTGGACTTAGATCTATCATTGGGAAATGTGTTCCAAACTTTGACTTGGGCATACTCACACTTGTTGTACCATTGACATTTGTCAAAGGAAATGATCCTATGCATGGACTTTGATAATTGATAGGCATTGCAAAGCTTTGAAGATTCAATTGATTTGGATTACCCAAGATGTATGGATCAAGTTTATATTCCATGTTCTTCTTGTGTTTTGACTTTGTTGACCTCTAAGGTGCTCTAGGATCAATGATAAGATGGAGGATGAAATGTGTAAATGATATGAATGTTGAACGTTTAAGGACTTTGGATCAATGCTAGACTTAGGATTTTGATTTTGATTGTTTGATGTGGATGATGAACTTGTAAACCCTAAGATGTTGGATGTTATCTTTAGGATGAACTTGTTCAAAAGGTTTGCTAATTCAATTAGATGTAGGAGAAAGGATGCATTCCCACACACCTAATTAAACAATTGACTTTGTTTAAGGATGTACCCAAGTCTAGAATGATGTTTGCAAAGATCTAAAGTTGTTTTGGTGGGATGATGTTGATAAATGTTTGAGATGGATGGAGTGTTTGATTTGACCCTAAGAGACTTAGAGAGACTTTGTTTACTAGGCCAAGGTATTGAAGAACACACTTTTCTCTAAGAGCAATCAAAAGACCAATATGACCAAGAGATATCAAGCACATGTGTGGGGTCCAATTTGTTATCTTTGCTTAGTGTATTCCTTTTACCACAAACACACTCTTGATTAAAGTTTCAAACTAAGATGTCCAATGTCTTAATTTCTTTAAACCCCACAAGATATTTTATGTGGAAATTCAATGAACTTAAGGCAAGGGTTTTCCTATTGTTTACTCAAAAAGACAAATTGAGATATAATCCAATGCTTAGGAACCTCTACGACGAATCCGCAGGAAAGCAGAACATTATGGATTGAGTCAATGATATTTGTCTTCAAGAGGGTTTGAAATTTTGAGAATCATGTTGAATGTTTGTTTGCAAAATATTTTCGAATACACACGTGTTTTCAAAACTAAGAACAATTACAAGCCCTATGGATGTGATAGACAATGTTTGTTGAGTCCCCACTTGGACAAGTCCCACGCCATTACCTTTAGCGGATGGTTAGATGCTTGACCCCACTGGCTCCCCTCCAGACTCACTTATACTCAGCCAAGCACCAACACCCATGAAACTCCCATGGCATGCTTTCCATCTCTACTAAAAGCCGTAAAATTGTGGGGCTGGCTTCAGAATGACCGTTCTTGCACCAACAAACAGATTAAGGATTTTGGAAAATTCTAACACATAGGTTCTAGTAAGGACTTTCCGTTCGTAGGAGTTGACCCAACGTGGCAAGAGTCCCCTTTCGGATCCATCTTGTCGGAGCCAACCGCGTGATTATGGCATTTAACCAAAATCCTCATTTATATCCCGGCTGGAAATACTCTTGGCTTTAGAGTGTTAATGGCTGAGTCGCCGCTTGGGTGAGTACTTTTTCCCCAAGGCAGGCCCTCTAAGATAAACAAAAGCGAGCAAAGACACAATCCGTAACTCGATCGATCTTTGATGGCACAAAGAAAGAGAATGCGAAAATGCCCCTACTCACACTCGCACAAGATGTTCAATTTTTTAAGCCCAAATTTGAAGTGTTTTAAAGCAATAAAATGTATTTTGAGTGTTTCTCTTGCACCCTAGATCGCACGAAGTGCAAGGGGAGAGGATACGTACTCAAAATACAATCACACAAATCAAACACTTGTTCGTTTTATACCCTTCAAAGCAATTGTGAATTCGTTTTAAGCACCAAATGAAGTGTGAGGATTGCTTGTCCAATTTTTAACCCAAAACGAAATCTAGTAAGTTTGTCCTAAGATTCGTTTTAAGTCCTTTGCAATGAAAATCAAATTGTTCATTTTAGACCAAAATGAAAATTAGTGTTCTAAAATGAAAAGATAAACAACTTCGTGTAGTGTTGATCAAACACCTAAAGTGTTAAAAAACACATTGTGTTTTCAAAAAGAAAAATTTCCCTCCTTTCCCCTCCTTTCGTGAAGTAGTATTGATCAAACATTTAAAGTGTTAAAAAACACATTGTGTTTTCAAACAAAAATCCTCCTCGTTTCGTTTTCGTTTGCTAGCCTTCTCTTTGTTGACCTTTCGCTTTCCTTAGTTGGCTTTTGTACCTATTAAGAAAGAAATTCAATTCATTAAAATCATTTTAAACATTGATTTTGAATGATAGAGAATGTCAAAGACTAATGATTTTAAACTAATGAGATGAATCATTAATTAGAACCATAAATGGATAAATATTTGCAACTATTTGAGTAAAATTACAAATCCCTTTTACTCAATACCGATTAATAAGAATGCTTGTAATCTCGGGTTTCTGATTTTCATTTATCTGCTCAAGAAGACATTACTCTTAGCTAAAAAAATTCACAATAAAATCAAGAGTAAGATAGCTAGGCAAACATGACTTCAAATCTATATTTAATATCCTTTATTCCCAAAGCCTAAACATAGAGAACTACAACTCATTCTATATTTTAGGTATTCAATGCTAATGAACATTTTTGGATCCTCAGTTGTTTTTGCCAGAAAAGTAAGCTTTCTTATTTATTCTAGGCTGACCCCTATTGGCGCATTAGTGGGGAATACCGAGGGATCTGAAGATAAGAGATCAATATCTTAAAAGTCCATTCAGATTGCGGTCACCTCCCCATCATTACTACCACACAGTAGCTGCTCTATCTTGTCACCCCCTCAGGTCAGCAATTGAATATGATGAAACTTTCAAGCTAATGCATTTAATAAGTCTCCTTACTCGTGCCTACATATAGACAATACATCTATGATCCATAGCATTCAATGGTTGTCAGAATATACTGTTGCTGGCCATGTATTGAGGACAAATTTGAAAATACAGACAAGGACAATGAGTTGCTGATGGGCGCCATCAATAATAATGATACATAATGCAGATTTGTAAGGCGCGCACAGCCTACCTGTAGACTTAAAATTCAAGATGTTTAAAGAATGATTTAAACTAAAAATTACGGCCAAGCTCTTAATGAGCATACCATGCAGCCTGCAAATAAGATTTGACAAATATTTCTGAGCTAGATTGGGTTCATTAAAAAGACTTTAAAAACTTTCAAGCAAATGCGATTGGCAGATGTAGAGCAATATTCTGCAATCTTTGTCAGTATCCTCCCTGCCTGCGCCAAAATGAAAGTAAAGCTACAACTTCTTTATGATAAGACGTGCACAATATTGCCTCCATTGAATGCCTTAAATGTGTCGCAGAATGGAGATAGTGTATGTTCATCCCCTGTACTTCGTAGATGAAGAGAAGTCAACAATGATCAATGATGATTTAAACAATAATGTTAAATGTTGGACAGCGCACTAAATGATTCCTTAAATTTGCATCGACATGTCAAAACAAATCACACAATTTGTCAGCACAAATAATAAATATCAAGAGGAACCTAGCATCTTTTACGCATCATAAGAGCTGACAGTATCGAAGATAATACTGTTACCATCATTTCGGCAGATAGTGTATAGATACGTGAGCTATTTTGACAAGTCACCTCAAAGAACATTGCTCTTTTAAATGTCTCCGCACCAAACAAAGTCAGCCGTTGAACAAAAGATAATTCTTTCATCGACTGAGTGTTGAACAAAAGACATAAATCTGGGCCACTTGTTTGGCATCAAAATTTGTTTGAATGAGGGATATGTTTATCCTTTAAGAACAGAAAACCATAGTTAGTTGACATCGACCAAGTGTTAAAAAAATGAGTGCCTGTAGACTGAGGATCGAGGAAGGCCCACTGTTTCGGTTAAAATTAACAATTGTGGTGAAGTGTCAGCAGGCAAGGAGAATGGGGCTATTGCGAATGATGAAGATGAAAAGAAGGCAAAGATGCCGAAGGGAAAAGAAGCTGTGTTAAGTGATGATGATACTCGGAAAACATGTAAGCGGAGAAAACAGAGGAAAGTGCGCAAAGACAGAAGAAAGAAAAGGCGACATCATTATTCTTTTGATTCAGATACATCATCTGGAAATGATTCAGAATCAGATTCGTCCAACAGTAAGACTGATTCACATCAAAAAGAAATAGGCGTAAACATGCTAAGAAAAATGCTTTGTAGCATGGCAGGAAATAAATAAAGGAAACCTGGATTGTTCTTTCCTTGACAAATTTTGAACTAAATAAATGCACAGAGCTACCACTGGGAAATGTACAGACTTCGTCGGTGGGAATAATGGAGCAGCAAAATCATTCATTAGAAGGGACAATGGGGAATGACCGACTGCATCTTTCCTTATAAAAGAATCAAATTAAGAAATGCACATTTTGCTTTCTCTGGAAAGTCCTACAGGGAACATTTTGAATTTTGCAAACTCAGTGAATGATGTGCCTCTTATAACCTGTTTTGCCATTTCTCAACATAGTGTTGCACATCTTTCATTGTTCTCACTAATGGATCAATGTATCTATTGGAAGCATGGAGAAAACAAAGGATTGAAAAATCATGTGACCAAAAGATATCACTTCCAGAGTATTCCAAAGGTGGGAAATCCAGTGAGCAGCAGATAACATTTGAAGACCACTTAGGGAGTTCCGGATCATGGCACAAAAGAAAAACACATTTACTGGAGAAGTTCAAAGGCAGTCAACAACAGTATATTGAAAAAAAAATTAAATTCAGAAATTCATGTCCTCTGTTTATGCATAGTGTTCTTGAAACTTGAAGACAAAAGATGAACTGTTAAATTTTCAAAGAGTAGGATCATGAATAAAAGCTTAGATACGTGAAATTAATGCAGCATAAAATATTTCCAGCTAGCTGCTTCAAAATTTGACAGCTATAAACTTTGATACAAACACAAACAAAGATCGTTCCCTCATAGGTGAAAGAGAGCAGAACGAATAGAAAGATTGACTTTTCTAGCGCCAAATGTAGGATGTGAAATTCTGCATTTTGGTTAAAAACTAACATAAACAAGCATGATTAGTATTCAAGCAAAACGAACCCTCAACATCCATATGAAATAAATCAACATGCTTCATGATGCCATCAAAATAACAAAAGATTAGATAAACTAGTTGAAAGCATACAACAAAACATGAAGAAAGTACTATCTCATAGTGGATTGGTGTCACATGTGCTAGTGACCCTTTCCCAATCCTTGATTGATAAGCTAAATGTTGCAAATGATGAAGAGTGAAATGAACAAGATCCAATCTCAAATGAAGAGAGTGACCTTGCAAGATTGTGGAGGATTTGCTTGAGGATGATGCTTGTATTTAAAGATTTTCAAAATGCCAAGTGTTGAAGAGGGACCAATGTGGGATCAAAAACAAGCCAATGAATTGAGGACACTTGTCATCATGTGATTAGGTGATGTGTGTGCAAGATTTGGGAAGAGTGCCCAAGAGGGGGAAAATTTGAATTCAAATTTGCAATAAATTTTGAGAGGGGGACAAGAAAGAAGAGCAATAAATGCCCTGTTTGACTTGTCATGTTGAGAGAAAATGATTTTAATAAATCAATAAAATTGATTTATTGTGCAAGTGGCTAGATCTAGATAATGCAAGTGGGATGTGATTAGTATTAGATTAGGATTAGATGATGATCATGCTGATTAATGCTGATTAGATGAGTTGACATTTTGGACTTTGGTAATTGATTTATTGAAATTAGAAAATGATGGAATATGATTTA
This sequence comes from Sequoia sempervirens, assembly GCA_007258455.2. NCBI lineage: Eukaryota > Viridiplantae > Streptophyta > Pinopsida > Cupressales > Cupressaceae > Sequoia > Sequoia sempervirens. Next base: position 7,364 of record VDFB02344854.1, on the reverse strand, counting down.
GGATTTGATTTAAATGGCTTTTTGATTTATTTAATTAAATGGATGATGCAAAATAAAGGTTGAATGATAAGGTTTATTTGATACATGAATGGATGAAAACGCACTTGATTAATTGATGAATGGTCCTAATGCGACATCTAATTTGACTGAATCCGATTGAATGCATAATGTAAATTTTGCATGTCTACACTTTCACTCATAACTCATAGTACGCATACAAGAAGAGACAATAGCCATGAAATTGATATTACTCTGTATTATAAATGCTATATCATTATCAAATTTACATGCATAAGTATGAACTCCAAAAGAAACTTAGGACAAAAACTCTTAAACTTGCTTCGTATTATCTTGACAACTTCATAGTAGTAACTCAGATATTTTTCTACTCTCAGGCTTCTGGCCCTAAATTTCTTCTTATAGATATGAAGGAGAAAACAAACTTCAAAATAGATAACACACATGGCATGATTTCATTGGACCGCTTGTAACAATATTCCATTTTCAATTATACTTGAGTTTTTAGGTGGAGAAAATAAACATGAGGAAAAATTGACCTCAAGTATTTGTAGAAAACAAGTCCCACCTCCAAAAAACAACATTAGTTGGTTACAACAATATAAAAATATTCTCCATGTGCTCAAAAAATGCTAACCGTGGGAAAATTAAAACAAAAAAAATTACGAAGCAAGACAAGGAAAGCAGACAAAAGGTCAAAATTCATTTATCCACATTAGCACCATGTGCTATTCATTTGAATTTGAGGAGAGAATAATATTTTACCATGTTATACCAAGAGCCTAATCTGTACTGTATTCGGGCTATGTATTATTCTTCTCCTATCCATTATTCTTCTCATTCACTAATCCCTACACAGATTCACTCTATGTATTTCTCCAACCAAGTGTTGTATTCCTCCTTAGTGGGCCATTTTACATTCAATAAATCCTGCACCTTATTAATGTATTGAGAATACCTGACATCAATTAAAATCCTGGCTTCTTTAACAAATATGTCCATCTTTGACTCAATTTCCACCATTGTGTCAATATTTGAATTGAGAAAAATATAGTCATTGACACTCAAGGTCATCATAGCTACTCCAAGCATTCCTCCCAAATCTTTCTTCCAGGTGTCAAATGGCTGCAATTCACCTTTTTGATTCAATATCTGAGGCATACCACATTCTTTCATCTCCTTGAATATCTTCAATTCACTCTAGAGTTGTATACCTAACTTTCCATGGAAAGCAGTTATCTCATTTATTGAGTCAATAGTTTGCAAGATAATTAGGAATATTGGTAGGTTCCTCAGGGTCCTCATTCATCTTTATCATCATTTCTTTCAACGAATTTACCCTAGTAATCCAATTATTCCATTAATTTATGAAGGCCTTTTGTACTTGTAGATACTTTGTATTTTCCTCATGAATATTCTTATATGTGGCCCAAACATCATTAGCCTTATGGACCAACTTGCTCACTCTATACTTCAGCACATCCTCAAAAATTTCATTTGCCACCTTGATAGTTTCAAGATTGGCCTACTTGACATTTTCTTTTTCAACAATCTATTGACCTTTCAAGTCATCAATTTTTAAAGCCAAGGTTTCCCTATCGTGTGTAGACATATCAAATGAAGAAGAAGAAGATGGCTGAGTTATTGTCTTCTGAGTAGCCTGAATAGTGGCTCTCATTGTATTCAACTCATTCAAGGCTTTATTATACTCTTTAACCAAAGATTCATATTTCTTCTAAGAAATATGTGTAGTATTTGCACTAAGCATTGCAACATGTGTAGTTAACTCAGTTGTCTAGATAGGAGTTATGTTAGTAGCTCTTTTCACTACTAGTGAACCAATAACTTCTTTAATAGGCCTAACAACCTCATGTTTACTAGTATTAGATGCCATAGACCAAATTGTAAGAGTATGCAACTTTGGACTATATCTAGAACCAAATACTTTATCCTCATATTTGTCTTCAGATATCAAAGATTGAGGATTTCTCCTAATTGCATCATATGCTATGATGGCAGTGATAGTATAGCCTAGTAACAACATGATTCCACTATCCTTGACAATTTTTCAAGCATTAGTGGGAGTAATAGCTACAATTTCATACCTGATTTTCTCTTCCTTTGCTTTCTCAGCTTCATCCTAATGAGAAGGTTCAACATTAGCTTGGGATAATTCAAGTCTCTCCTTTATCTCCTTACTCCATTGTTGAATCATAAACTCTTGAAATTCCTTAGACTACACAAATTTATCATCAGCCAAAAACTCATCACACTCCCTAGTCTGGGGATCATCATCACTTTCTCTATCATAATGCCATTTAACAATTTTGTCAGGAGGAACATCTGAACTATGATTTTCTTCAATATGAGGAGGGGGAAATTTTTACTCCACCACATTATATCTTGGCACATGTTCAATATTTATCATAGTGAAGGATCTTTCCAAGGGGTTTGAAATTGCACTGTATGGACTAATGTAGAAGGCATTCCTTTTCATAATTTTTTCCTCAATGTTTGTCATAGCTGTCCATTTTATTTTCCTAGTCATGACAACCTCATCACTTATCATATTTCTTTGTACATCATCATTATATAAAAATTAATGACGTATGATACCTAAGATTTTTTGTTTTCTCCTTCCTTCTACAAACCCCTATGGATCAAAAACTCTAATCTCATCAATAGGAATTCTAAGATTATTTACCATAATTTCAAGCCTTTCATACCCCTCAGAGGCAATGACCTTGAAGTAAGCAAAAGAACATTGGGGATGTATTACAGTGCCTTTTTCCTTTTCTAAACATTTCATAATCCATGACATCAATTTGCCACATCAACTCCATGAAATTCAATCTATTTGAAACATACAAGGGTAGACAATGAGGTGCCACCTTAGCTCCATAGGCCTTGATCAAAGTATATTCAGAATGTAAAAACCAATCTGTCCAATTATGTGTGGCCTTGGAACCTGGTACATCCTTTAGATGCATAAGATTTTTGGTCTCTAGAGAAAGTCTAAACACAGGTGCTACACCCAATGAATCCAAGATACCATATCTTACAACATTAGCAAACAAGATGTAATTGGAATTGGAGCAATCCTAATCCCATATATATGTCCACATTTGCACAGGTAGAACATTATTATCACTATCCCTAAGCTTCAAATTTAGTTTCCTTTTGCATTCATAATTACCCTCCTATAAGACTATATGCATCAACAAAGAGTAATGGGGAAAACACAAAGGGAGCACCTCCTTTTTTCAAATTGAGAAAATCCTCATGCATTCGTTCAACAATAAAGTTAGCATAATTGAAACCAGTGTTTCAATTGTGTCTTTGTATATCAACCACCATCACCAATAAATTAGGAAGTATCCTAACCTCAAAGTCCCAAGCGAGTACTTGATTTAAGCAATAAAAAGTGTTTTTGAAATAATCTTCAAACTCCTCACACTCAAAAGGCTCAGCATCCTTAGCAGTGAATCTCCCCCTACTCCTTCTTTGTTGCACAAGCAAAGCTTCTTTATATGCAAATTTTCTCCTCATATTCAACATACAATTCCGCATGTCTAAACTTTGTAGTATAATGGGGATTTAACCCAAATACATCTATCATCATATCCTTCATTACCTCTAGAATTATATCACCGTTTTCACTTTTGATTGTCCTGCCAATAGGATTATAGTGCCTTGCTAGTTCCATCATTAAATTCGCTTCTACAAACACATTTAGGACCACCAAATTTCCAAGGTTCAACCCACATAAAAACATGCAGGCTTGCTATAATTCTTCCTATTGAAGGCATATCTGAACAATTGTCGTCCACTCTGGGATTGGGGTTTTTTACCAACTTTTCCAACACTATCAATAAACCTAGTGTCATGGAAACTTGACCTATGGGCCTTTTACCAATTTGTGACCCTCCTTTGACACTTCTAGAGGCCTCTTGCATAATTTTTTTTGTTTCTTTCCTCGCACTTCTAGACCTAATGGATTTTGCAGGAGTACTTGGTGAAGGGTTGGATACTGCCACCGACTTAGACTTAACTTTATTTGAAGTATCATAAGTTATAAGTCTTTTAACCCTCTTTTATTTTGGTCTCCTTTCTATTCTAACACTAGATTCACTAGGCTCTAGGTCACTCATGTTTGCAATGCAAGTGGAAATATGGTTTACAACTTCTTACGACCAAATGAAACCCTTCACAATTATGATAGGACAAAACACTTACTAATGAACAAGACACTCTTAAAATTTATACAGTGCTCAATCACCAAGCTGAAATTACTAGTAATGAAAAAATAGAGAATTCCCCCAATTTCCTATCAATTCTTCAAGACATTCACCTCACTACTTTAATTAGAAGGAAGTATCAGTTTTGCTTACTTGGGTGAAAATTATGCCATTCTAGTTTACTGGTAGTCTCTGGAGCTTGCCCCACAATTTTTTCAGCTTCTGGTATCCTTTCCAATAGCCAATACATTTGGATGCAAGATCAACCAGATATCTACTTTCTTTTACGGCCAAGAGAGAGGCGTGCCACCACTAATACTTGATAGTAAGCTCACATGAGCGAACTGACAATTATCCATTCAAGTTTAAACCTAGATCATTGATCTTTCAACTTTAAAGCAATATCAATGGTTATTAATGCATCTCGCTACCTTCCTCTTTGCTTTATATGAAGTCCTCAAGATTCCAACACATTGTTCTTCATGTAGTAGTTGTCGCTTGTCGTTGATTTACTTCGTCCTTGCTCGGCTTCATTAGCAATGCAATTGTTTTATGCGATGAAATCTCAGCCCTTGGACCTATGGCCCATCCTCTAATCAACATTCATTACAATCGCTCCTCGCTAATCCAACTTTGTACCTTGGGTCCTATCAGCGATAGGAGATACAATGAAAGCATCTTATTTCGACATGTCGGGGTGCTGCCATAATAGTGTGTCTCACTTTTGGGATGTGCTGATTTTTTCCTGAAATCACTATTTTTAGAAAAACTAATGATTTAAGTCTTGAGAGGCTCCATCTAATTGGTTTTAATTAAATAGGGATAGATAAGACCCCCTTAGATCAAACCCCCTTGGATAGAACCCATCTAGTATTAAATTATACCCACAATGGAGTCTCCTTCGAACCTATCAATATGTTGGCCAAAAACCACTTTTTCTTTACCTTTTGAGGGATTAAATAACATGATTTAAAAATTATATTTTGTAATATTTTAGCCCTGAAAATGAGCTTTCCAACAAGTATAGGTTTGATCTATTTTCATTTTATCATGTATTTAATTTTCAATTTTTACTAAACATAGTTTTTTCTCTAAACTTCAAGCTCTTTGTTGTGCAAAGGTGGAAAAATAGTAAACCATTGTAAAAAAAATTCAAAAAATACCCATTCCCTAGGTATTGATGTCTTTTTTTCACCCAAAAAAGAAAAATTGGATTTCAATATAATATACACAAAAAGTTAGGTTGTACGACACACACGCATGTCCAAATTATAGTTATATTGACTTCAAAAATTAATTTAAAAAAAATATGCAACAAAAAATTATGAAAAAATATCCTTTCCCTAGATATTGATGTTGAGAATCTACATTTCAAAATTAGAATTTAATCCTTTATAGAAATTTTTTTATGTTGTACGACACAAATGATACTTTTTGAAAATGTTGTTTTCTATCTAAAACTAGTTATTAAAGGAGATGTTGAAAGATTCATGATTTATTTCAAAAAAATTGAAAAAAAAAATATTTAGAATCTACACACAAATTACCACAAATCACTATCTCACATCATCTTCAAATTCTTAATGGTTTAGTTGCTATAGGTGTCAAAAGATAAAGATTCAGTTAAAAATATTGATGTAAATGTCCATCTTGGGCAAAAAGTGAGACACGGTATTGTGATTTCACCTGCATACACCTGCGTGAAAATCAATGGCACAAAAGGTATCACAAATAAGATGTACCTAGATTAGCGAAAGAAACCTTTTAAAATGAGGAACTTCATCATTCATCGCTGATCAAAACTAAGGCTTTGAAATGGATCAGCAATGAACAATAAAAGATCGGGCCATTGCTCATCACTAATTCTCCTTATAAGATTTGCAAACAATTGGTGATGAGAGATTATCATGATGTCATTACACATCGCATATCGCTAATCAAGAACTTAGCGCTCAAAACAAATCCATGAGAAGTGATGCAATGGAAATTCATTTCCTCACTCATTGTTGATTTGTAAAATCATTTTATAACATATTCGTGACAAGCGATGAAAATAAGATCATAAGGTTGGAGGGCATCGCTCATCGCTATTACAATATTGAGTGGTCAAAAACCATTAGCGATGAGCAATCCATTAATAATACTAAGAACCTCACTCATCGCACACTTAAATTAGAAGTTCTAGCAGCTATTCGCAATGAGTGATATCAAAGAGATATTACCTCATCACTTGTTGCTGATTTCGAACATACATCTCAAAAGTGATCAACAATGAGCGGTAAAGATAGAAGGCCAATTGAACTTAAGTGAAAAACTTCTGGCATGTGCTCATAAGTTGTTTTAATGTATGGGACTCTCTAGGGTGATACGAAAGAAAGGACTTACGAACTACAAAGCCATAATAACACAAAGGATAGAAATTTTAAAAATGATCGGCAACGGGCATTAAGGAGTCAACAACAAGATAGAATATTCAAGTGCTTAAGAAATGAATCCTAAACCCTCCTAAATGTGACAAAGGTGTGAAGATGGAAAAACATAATTGAGGTTCCATCAAGGGGAGTGTTAATGGATGGTCAAGATTGGACTTGCTTGGAGGGTGGAAATGTAAAGGGTTGATTTTTGCATTTTATTGGTGAGGTGGAATGATTTATTTATTTTTTAAATAAGGAAATGAATATGCATTAGCCTAATTAATTATTAATAAAGGAAGGTTAATGTATGATTTAATTAATTGATGAAGGGGGGCTAAATTATAGGAAAATAGAATAATTAATTAAATAGCTTTCTTTTTTAATTAATTAGTAAAGATGTGACGTAGGATTAATAATGTGGATTGAAGGAAGTGTGATGATGTTAGGACAAAAATGAAAGCGGATTTTCATTGTCTACATTTTCTATACTAAGATGTAATATTCCAATACCTCCCTTTTTATATTAGAATCAAATAAAACCACATATTCATCAAGAGTTTCTTTTTGAAAATAGTTTTTGGACTAGGTAGAACTCCATCAAACTACTTTATAACCTTTATAAAGTTGTAGCTCTTGAGTTTAACTCTTAAGTTCCAAGTTCCCAAATTATTGGAGATCCACCCATGTTGAGCTA
>VDFB02344853.1:0-16915 GCA_007258455.2 Sequoia sempervirens | reverse complement strand
CCACAACACACTACAATCACCCTATCGGCCATGATCATGAAAAAAATGAACTCATAGAAGAAAATCACCAATCGCAAGCACAACGATCAATGGAGACCAACAACATAGATAGAGAATGATCTAGAAACATCCACAAGCATCATGAATCAACACAGAAGCTTCTGCAATAACTCAAATTATGAGAATTACATCATCTTCTTTCAAGAACATGAACTAAAACAATAGAACAATTGTCAGAACACAGATACTCATAACTCAATCAAATATTCATGTGAACCTCTAAAACTTCATGTGGATAAACTAGATATACTTGACAAAAAACACTTTAATCTATAACCTCTTATCATCAATATACCGAAGCTAGTCACCATAATCAACTTCACTACATCACCGAATAACCTGCGAACTTATTTTATTACAATTTTATCAATATCTCTGACATATAAAGCCTTAAAGATATTAATGGTATTAGTTTTACATCAATGACAACCACATATTAATATCCAACACTTCCCCTTTTTCATTGATGAAACACATGATGTGAAAAACACTATCAACGATACTTTCTTACACTTTCTCCTAAATTTTTGACTCTTTTCTCCTAACTTCTTTTCACAATTTTTCACATGACTCTTCCCATCAATGAAAAAGGCTCACATTATCTTTCTCCACACAAGATTTGAACCACATTTTTGATCATCTGACTACTCCGCTTGAGTAGCAACCACGACAAAATCAATCTGGATCACAATATATTACTATGAAATGCATGGACTGATGCAAGTCAATGCATCTTAATTCTGATTAGAGGTAATCACTCCCCTAGCTTCCCCTCGGTGATACCCAAAAGTATCCTAGGTAAGGGCTTTGGTAAATATATCTCGCACTTGTTCCTAGGACACATACCTAATCTCGAATTTTCACTCTCACTCTTCTCTCTCAAAAAAAGTGAAACTTGATAGATATATGCTTGGCGGAATGCAAATCGCATTCTTAGAAATGTTAATCAATTTGAATTATCGCTTTAATATAGCAATAGGTTCATCATACAAAATTTGATATCTTTCAACATCTACTTCATCCACAATACTCTGAGTATATAATTACATGTAAATAAATGTATTTTTCCTCTTACAATAGATAAAGAAATGGGTATTTTGGTTTTACTTAACCAGAATTAACTTTTCCCAAGAAAAAAATGCACCACCACTAGTACTTCTATCATTCACATCTCCACCATAATCAACATCAGTAAAGGCACTCAAAGTAAGGTCATCTTTTAGGACAATAGGCCAAAATCAACTATCCCCTTCAAGTACCTAAAATCCTCTTCATAGTTGTCACATGAGATTTCTTAGGATCAACTTCAAATCTTGCAACAATGCATACATAATTCATGATATCAGGTCTAGTTTGAGTCAAATAAATCAATCCACTAATCACGGATCTGTATCTAGTCTTATTTTCTTTCAGAGAATCATCATCTTGTGTCAACTTGCCATCCGTCACCATAGGTGTGCCACCCAGATTTGAATCTTCCATTCTTTAGCAATTCTTTCTACATACTTGGACTAAGATATAAAGATCCTCTATCTATTAGTAATTTGTATTCCAAAAATACTTCTATTTCTCCACCATAGACATCTCTCAAACTACTCTACATTCTCATCAAAGAAACTTCATGCACAAACCATCATCTCCTCCAAAAATGATATCATCAAAAAAGACTTCAACAATCAAATCTTTATCATGGTCAGTCTTGAAATACAAATTACTATCAGCAGTACTTTTATTAAATCCAAGCTTCAAAAAATACTTGTGAAATCTGGCATACCATACTCTTGGGGTTTGCTTAAGTCCATACAATGCTTTCTTCAACCAGAAAACCATATCTCCTTGATCAGTCAATTGAAATCCATTAGGTTGCTCAATATACACTTCTTCTTCCAGTTCACCATTTAGAAATGTTGACTTGACATCCATCTAATAAACCTTGAAGCTTTTGTAAGCAACACAAGCAAGAAATAGTCTCATAGCTTCAATCCTAGAAATAGGAGAAATTTTTTCTTCAAAGTCAATTCCTTCCATCTAAGAATATCCTTTACACACAAGTCTTTCTTTGTTTCTAACAACTTCACCTTGCTCATTTAGTTTGTTCCAAAAGACCCATTTAGTTCCAATTACATTTTTATCCTTAGTTCTAGGAACAAGAATACATGTATCATTCTTCTCAATTTGCAGTAGTTCTTCTTTCATTGCTTCCACCCAATGTTCATCTTTGCATGCTTCATTGACACTATTAGGATCAGTCTTTGAGATCAAATAGTATTCTTCTACAATCCTTCCCCTAGTTTGAACACCTTTGTTCTTATCACCTATAATTTGATCTTCTGAATGATTTAGTCTTACATACCTTGGAGTCTTAGGGTATTCTTGAATTTCAGGCTCTTGTGATCTCACTTCTGCACTTTCACAAGTTTTTTCCTCTCGATTTTCCAAATTCACTGGAATGATCTGAACTTGATTTAGAGATTGAGATTTCTTTCCTTTATTTGAATTGTCATTCTGATCATTTGAATCATTTCTATAGCTTTTGGATGGTCTGACTGTGTCTTCATCAACCTTGACATTATCACTTTCAATTACTTTCCTTAATCTCTTATTATAGCACCGGTAGGCTTTACTTTTAGTAGAATAACCAAGAAAGATTCCTTCATCACTTCTAGCATCAAACTTTCCTATATCTTCATCTCTTTTGATATAGCATTTTCTCCCAAATATTTTGAAGTATCTAACAGTAGGCTTATAACCAAACCATAGCTCATAAGGAGTCTTACTAGTATCACCTTTGGCATGTATCCGATTGAGAATGTAAACGACAGTACTCATAGTTTCTCTCTAGTAGATATGCAAAAAATTTCCTTCTAGCATCATGGTCCTAGTAGCTTCTTGAATTGACCTATTCTTCCTTTCCACAACTCCATTTTGCTAAGGGGTCTACAGGGTAAATAATTGTCTCTTTATCCCATGCTCTTAACAAAAAGAATTAAACTCACCAAAAGTGAATTCACCACCTCTATCTGATCTCAAACATTTAAACTTCAAACCTATCTCTCTCACAACCATAGCCTTAAAAATCTTGAATTTCTCTAGAGATTCAAATATTTCCCTTAAGAAAGTAACCCAGAACAATCTAGAATAATCATCAATAAGTAACATGAAATACCTGTCTCCTTGTAAACTTCTGACTCTAGAAGGACAACATAAGTCAGTATGCACAAGCTCCAATACTTCATTTGAGCAATGTTGTTTGATCTGAAATGAAACTCTAGTTTGCTTCCCTAACTGACATTCCTTGCATATAGCATTAGTAGGTTTTATCAACTTAGGAAGATCTTTCACTACCTAAGTAGAACTTATCTTGATAATATTGTCAAATTTTACATGACACAATCTCCTATGCCACAACCAATTTTCATCAACTTGAGCAATCAGACAACTTTTACTAGTAGCACTTAGGTGAAAGATATTACCTTTTTTTTGTATCAGATGCAATCACATTTTCAGAACTCCCCAATATTCTACACTTTCCATCCTTGAATTGAAGATTGTATCCCTTGTCAACCATCTATCCAACACTTAAGAGATTATGCTTCAAACCTTCCATGTATAGAACATCATTAGTATTATGCTTACCATCAAGAGAAATGGATCCTCTATCAAGGATTACACCAACTTTGTCATCACCAAATCTTACAACACCACCATCATACTTTTCCAAGCTCACAAATTTACTTTTATCACCTGTCATGTGATGAGATCATCCATTGTCAATCACCCATTCATATTTTTCTTCAACTCTGGCAGCTAGAGCTTTCTCCACATTTATGCAACTAGTAGATTTAGTAGGTACTAGATCATTTTCCTTGATAGAAATAAATACCCATTCATCCTCAATTAAATTCCCTTTATTAGATTCATCATTTGTCACACCTTCATCAGTAGCATAATAACACTTTCTTTGGAATCTAGGCTTGTTAGGTCTTGGATTAGGAACTCTTTCCAGACACCTTGAGACAAAATGACCTATCTTATTGCAAGAAAAATATTTAAGAGGCAATTTCCCTTTATACTTGCCTTCTCCTCTAGCTACCCTCTTGACAATAAGTGCTTAAAGCTCGTCTAGTTTTCTCTCTTCTTCTACAATATCTCTCATTTCCTACTCATACTTAGACATTTTTCTAGAAGAAATTTCTCCTAGATCATATCTCTACTTATCTTTTCCAAAGATAGTAGATTTGAATGCAGATTCTATCTTAGGAAGAGATTCACCAAACTCACTTAACTCAAAAGCAGCAAGCTTACTAATCAACATGTCTCCGGTTACATTTGTCACAGTCTGGATCTCCTCAATAGTAGCAACTTTGTGTTTGTATGCAATAGGAAAGGATCTGAGAACTTTAGCAACAATCTCTGATTCTTCTAATGTTCCACCAACACATCTGATAATACACACAAGTTCATTCACTCTCTGCATAAAAGAAGTGATGTTCTCATCTTCACCCATTCTCAATGTTTCATATTTCCCTTTTAGGCTTTGTAGCTTAGCAATCTTCACATGGGTATCACCTTCATATAGAGTTTCCAAATTTTTCCAGATCTCATAAGCAGTCTTCAACTCCATTATATTTGTCATCTCGGAATCAGTCAGAGCACTCAACAATGCTTCCTTAACCCTAATATTGTACTTGGCTTCCTTAATATCACCTACAGTAGAAGGACCATTTTGTGGGATGATATACCTATTCTTTGTAATTTTCCAGTAAGGTTCACCAATGCATCTCAGATGACACTCCATTCGATTCTTGCACAAAATAATTAGTTCCATCAAATCTCGAACTATCCTACTTATATGTCATCATCTCAGATCACCTCAAGCGGTCAAGCTTCTCTGGAAGAACCTGCTCTAATACCAATTATTGGCAACACAAGGGCAGGCAATTGAGAGGGGGGGTGAATCAGTTGTCATAGAAATTATACATATTAAACTTATTTTCAGATCTGACAAATAAACATGAAATCATAAACCATCACCACATCAAAAACACACATAACACCAAGATTTTTATGTGGAAATCCTGTTAGGGGAAAAACCACGGTGGAGGTTAGTCCACAAGATTATTCCCTGTTAAAAGTATTACAAATGGGGAATACATATATCTCAGCACACTACTCCACACCACACACTTCTCAAATAAAAGGGCTTACTACCCAAAAGAAGACTCCACCGCCTTATACACATTTGATTACATCCGAAAGATTTTGAACTAAGAAAATAGCATCTTCTAATGCCTGATTAAAGTTTTGGTTAAGAACATAAACACTTTCATCTACTCACTCTTCTTCACACTTTACTTCTGCCTCTGAATGATTAGAACATTGTTTGCACATAGCACACAACATACATCACAAACCATACCATCAAATGGTATAAACAATTGAACATATATATTTGCAACTAAGGATAACATCAACTACATGTCGGCCCAACAAAATATGAAACATGTACAAACTGTCAGCCCAAATCAATAAAAAATTTATAAATGCGAACCAAACAATGTTGGCCAAAACATAGTAAGGACCAAACACAACATCCTCAAATTAGGAACACCTTCAAAAATTATGCCTCGAAGATCCACAACACACTACAATCACCCTGTCAACCATGATCATGAAAAACATGAACTCACAAAAGAAAATCATCAATCGTGAGCACAACGATCAATGTGGACCAACAACACAAATAAAGCATGATCTAGAAACATCCACAAGCATCATGAATCACCATAGAAGCATCCACAACAACTCAAATTAATAGAATCACATCATCTTCTTTCAGGAACACCAACTAAAACAATAGAACAACTATCAGAACACAGATACTCATGACTCAATCAAATCTTCATGTGAACCTCTTAAACTTCATGTGGATAAACTAGATATACTTGACAACAAACCCTTTAATCCGCAACCTCTTCTCATCAATATACTGAGCTAGTCACCATACTGAACTTTACTGCATCACCGACAACCTGCAACTTATTTTATTACAATTTTCTCAATATCCTCGACATATACAACCTTAAAGACATTAATGGAAATAATGTTGACATCAATGAAAACCACATATAAGCAATATCCAACATGATTGACATAAAATCCATCTAATCAATCACATAGTTAATGTCATCAATCCTAATGCATAAGAACACTAGGCATATTGTGTAGCCTTTGTGGCATATTTCCTTTAATATCTAGCCATCAAAATTGTTAGATATTCACCATATGAGATTCCCACAACTTATGGCAGCTATACATTCATTGTTTCCAAACAAAACCTGAATATTGTGGGTCTAAAAATGTACATATCAGTCAATTTATGCTACTATACATTTCATATCAAACCATTTCAAAGGGTCTTAAGTTGGCTACACATTTCATATCAAACCTTAACTAGAATTTTCATTTGGATTATTTGTCATATATAAGTGAATTTTGTTATTTTTGGGTGAATTTGAAGTTGTTTCCCAACCATAGAGGGTTTGACAACAAGTTTGTAGCAATTACTTTAGAGAGTGTGAGGAAGATGAGGGAAATGTTGCAATAAAGAGAGCATTCAAGTAGAATATGGCAACCACAAATGTAAAAATAGTGAACCCTTCCACAAGGTTATGGAAAGGGATAAATGATTGGAAAAAGAAGCTCTTTACAAACAAAATTGTGGGCATCAATAGCCCAAATAGAGAAATCAATGACATATATAATTCAAAATGCAATCTTGAAACTCCTTGAAGACATACCTTCTACTAGTTATATAGAAGAATATAATGATATTAGATCCTACTACAATGAGTTTAGCAGAGGATATTGTAGAGGAAGAGATTTTTTAGTGTGGTTTTTAATATTATTTTTCTACACATTATTAAGAATACCTTAGGTTATAACAGATGTGGCTTATGTGAGGACACGTGGCATAATCCATCGACATTACATGTGTTGCTCCCACTCACACTTGGGTGGTTGAGTTTCACACCCTCTTTTGGCCTTTATATGCCACCTCACAAAACCACTCATCTGTCTCTTTCTGAGTAGGTTATGCCACATATTTGGCATTTTCCAAGTAGGCATAACTCCCACCTAATTTGGTTATTTGGGAGTTATTACCCCTCTTAGAATTATTTGCCCATATTGTGCTATATAATCAGCACTCACCTCTCCCTCCTATCTAGTCAAGATGAGTTCATATTAACTCAATCAATTCAAAGGAGAGTTGAGGCATATTGTATCATTTAGTGTGTGATAATAACATCATTTTGTTATTGCACTATATTCCTGCATTTTATCTCTTGCTGCTCTCGTGTGGAAGGTTTATCTTGGTTTTGCAGGTGATCCTGCTCGAAGTTCATCAACAACTCTACAAGATTAAGGTTAGAGAAGGGAGAATGCTCCTTGTTAGAAGTGTGGTAAACTAGGACATTAGACAAATGATTGAAGGAAGAAAGGAAGAAACTATGTGGATATTGCAGCAATGCAAACCATGATTTGTTTGGTTGCCCAAGAACTGCATTCAATACTATAGACACTAAAAAATGTCCTAATCAATGTCATACACTCGAATTGGATTTATTAACATCATTTCCTCTTTATCCATCCTCTTTTCACTCAATTAATTCAATTAGCCTAGCTAATTAATTAATTGCATCATTTTCATCTAATTGGCCTAATTAATTTAATTGGGTTAATTTGTCTCTTTTCGCACTAACACTTCATCTAATTAAATTAAATAAATTAAAATATTTAATTTAATCTCCTAAGTCATCTTATTTAATTAAATAATCCTATGTTATTTAATTAAATATCATATCATTTCCCTTCCCCTATTTATTAAATCATCTAATTTAATAAATATCTTCTAATTCTTCTATTCTCTAATTGCATAAATTAAACCTTTTTTAATTAGCAATTAAACTAATTATTCCTCTAATCAAAGATAATATTCCCATGGAATATTCTTTATCCTTTTTTGCATTGTAGACACATAAAAATGACCTAGGTCTACAAGCTCTATTTTCATCTTTTTCTTCCTAGCATAATTAAGACATTTTAATTATGTCCTTGATCCACTTTCGACTATTAATTAAATAATTCATAATTATTTAATTAATTAATGTCCTTTATTCTTCGTGATTATTAAATAAATAAATTTTATTTATTTATTTAATGTGTCACTAATTATCTAATGTCTTCCTATATTATTTTAATTATTTTTTTCCATTATGTCTTCTTGATTATTAAATAAATAAATTTTATTTATTTATTTAATACGTCACTAATTCTTAAAAGTCTTCTTATAATTAAATAAATTCTTTAATTTATTTAATTATTGCCACATTGACATTTCCCTCATTTAAAATAAAATTATTTATTTAAAATGGTCTTATTTTCTAATTTCCCTCTTTAAATAAATAATTCAAATTAATTATTTACTGTCATGTGACCCCATCTTTTGAATTAAATTAATTTTTAGTTCAAAATAGTCTTTTTCCTCCAAAAATCAAATAATTTCTATTATTATTTGATTTTCTAGCCACCTCTTTTTCTATGCCAATCTTATCTCTTGTCACATGCATTGTTAACCCTTGATTTGATTTTCTAAAAATCAATCCTATCCATTCATTTCAATTTTTTCCTAATGTTTCCCTAACCCGAATTGTGGGTTGTCATATTGAATCTTGTCCATTGATTCTAGGGCATTTCTCAACTTTTAATCTTGGCCATTCCCTCAAAATTGCATTTTCTATAAAATGTCAAATTTTCTCTCATTTTGTCACCTCATGCTCATGTTTTGTCATCTTATGCTCTTGCTATCTTGTCATTCTAGGCTATTTTTTGCATACTTCATAGTTTCTAGTTGCATTTGTGAGGTCATTTAGTTAAAATCCTTCAACATTTGCTTAGGGCTTGTCATAGTCAATAGATTGCTCACATCAAATCTGACGGCAACATCACATTTTCAGCAAGTTGAGAAGGTATAATGGAGGTTAGCCATGGAGAATGAAGACATTGGGTGAGATCTTTTCATTTTTTTTCATGTTATTTCCTTTGCACTTCATTATCACTTTAGGTTTTTATGTTTTGCATTTAATCTGCTAACCCTAGGAAAATTCCCATAGTTACATGCACAATTAAAACTTTGTTTTAATTTGAAAATTAACCTTTTTCCTCACCCTAATGGAATATTCTAAGGAATATTCCCTCTCCTCCAATCAACTCACTTTTCTTCAAAAGAAAGTTAACCCTTTAACCTCCTAAACAAGTTACCTTTGACCTGTGTGAGCAGGTCAAAAGTGTGTTTGTTTGAGGCAATTGTGAACCTTCGATTAATATTAATCTTGCATTCTCATCCGTTGTTGAGAATCCATGATCCATGCCTCTCATCCCCTTCATCTTGAACCGTTGATTAAGCTTTTTGATCTCAACCACCCATTCCTCATTTGCTCTCCTATAAATAGATCACTATTTGGAGACAAATGGATCCATCTTTTATTGCAAATTTATGTTGTTAAATTTATTCACATCCATACTCTCAATTTGCATAGATTTAGCTTATTTTCATTCTATTTTAGTTGCATAAAAGCTTCAATCTTCCATTAATTGCTTCCATGCATCCATCCTAGTTTGTAAATAAATTAGGGTTTTCATCTTTTAGCTCATTTTTAGCTTAAATTATCTTAGATTAGCTTAGAAATTGCATAATTAGATTATTTATAGCATAAAATCATGGTAACTTAGCTTGCATCATGTTCATTTTATGCATAATTTAGGTTTTTCATACACCAAACATCATGGTTTCATCAATTATCTTCCATATAATCAACTGAAACAAGCTCACCATCACAAGATTGCAAAAGGGTCATCGGTCCACAACAACGCAACACCAATTCCACAAAAAGATAAAGTTTTAATAGATTAAAGTAGATGTTTTCTTTAAATCTTTCATAAATTTAACATGTTAAGTTTTTTGATAAAATGTTTACTTTCAATTTTGATTGATTGATCCTATTGAGATTTGAGTATTGGTGGCTCCATTATGCTTTGATTCTTCATGGATCAAGCATGATTCAGCCCATAACCGGTATTTCACATCAACATTCTGATGCTAGGAGGGAAAACCGATCATTTAACCATATTTGAACTCAAAATCCATGTTCATGTTGTTTTGTAGGTTGCGGTGATGCTCAAAACACAAATAGCGATGCTATTTCAATAGCGTCACCATATAGCAACGCCCAAGAAATTTGATATAGTGACACATATTTAATTGGTCAAAATTTAAAATTTAAAATTTAAAGTTAAAATTTAAGACGTAAATCACTTGCAGCAATGGAAGAAGACCAAAAATTGCACAAAATTGTAAAAAACTTGCAAATTTTATTAAATAACGTCCAAAACCAGTTTCGGGGGAATTTCACCCCCTCATCAGTTGAACTTGTTACAATAAAGAGATACAAGGGGGGTATAAATAGGAAAAGTGGAAACAAATCCACTATAATCCCGACCCCTACAAAAGTGCAAAAACATCTCGAAAAAAGTGTCTCGATGAAGGAAAGAAAGCCAAAAAGGCGAGCGCTGGAACTTTTCGGCCAAAAGCCTAATCGGTTCAGGGTTTAGGGTGACCCCCGAGTTCGTCGCTTTAATAAAATTAAAGACAAGAAGGAACAGGGGGGGCCCACAGTCTTCGAAAAGACGCGCGTCCTTCAAAGGGAGACAGAGATGCACGATCCTCAAAAAAGGCCACCAAAAAGCCCACGGAGCAACCGAGAACGAACACGTACGGTAAAAGAGCCGGACGATGCAAGGTTCGAGGACGGGCCCACGGGGGCAGAGGTGCGAATGGCGCTGGGAGAGGTCAACGCGGGCCAAGAAGGCCGGCGAAAGGACGTGCCAGCAAACCAAAAGCACGGCAGGTTGGGCGGATGGAAACCGCAGGTGGTGACGGGGCGGCCAGCGTGGCAACCCGCGTGGAAGAGCCAGGCGGGACGGAGCAGATGCGGCAGGGGCCTGGTGACCAGAAGCGGTCGGCGGCAGCAGAGGAGGAGCCACGACCAGGGGGTGGCGGCAAAAACCCAAAGCGGCGGCCTCATCTCGACGCGGCGGCGGAGAGAAGAACTCGGCGGCGGCGGAGGAAAATACACAGGCCCGAGCAAACTCGGCGGCGGCGGAGAGCAAACTCGGCGGCGGCGGAGAAACCTGCAGGATTTGGAGGCTGCGTATTTAAGAACCAAGCGGGCCCTGCAGCGGAAGAGGGGACGACAGCGGCAGAGAAGAAGCCAACGCCAAGAAATGGCGCCGGGAGGACTCCGCAGCGGTCGGCCAAAGCTGGGCGCAGGTCGCGAGCGGAGCACGGGCGGAGCTCGAGCGACGAAGTGGCAGGGACGAGGCCACGACCGAGAAGGCCGCGAACAAACAGGTCCGAAGGCGGGCCAGAAGCCGGCTAAGGGCAACGAAAAAATGAAGCCAAGAAGCCACGGGCGCGAACCAGCAGAGGATCGAAGGGGGTGGCAAGGAGGAGCCGACCCAAAGGCTGCAACGAAACACACCAAAACCCGAAGCTGCAAAACATAAAGATCTCTGATTCGCAGAAGGGAAGAAGCAAGGTGCGAAGAAGCAGCAGGAAAACTTCCAAAGGCAACGTGAAGAGAGAAAATTTAGGGTTAAAATTTAAGACGTAAATCACTTGCAGCAATGGAAGAAGACCAAAAATTGCACAAAATTGTAAAAAACTTGCAAATTTTATTAAATAACGTCCAAAACCAGTTTCGGGGGAATTTCACCCCCTCATCAGTTGAACTTGTTACAATAAAGAGATACAAGGGGGGTATAAATAGGAAAAGTGGAAACAAATCCACTATAATCCCGACCCCTACAAAAGTGCAAAAACATCTCGAAAAAAGTGTCTCGATGAAGGAAAGAAAGCCAAAAAGGCGAGCGCTGGAACTTTTCGGCCAAAAGCCTAATCGGTTTAGGGTTTAGGGTTTAGGGTTTAGGGGGTTTAGGGTTTACAACAATGCCCATCAAAACAGTGATGCAATCATGCTCATTGGACTCTCTATAGAGCGATGTTGAAATTCACCAGAGCGACACCCAACTTTCAAATTGTGATGCCATCATGTGCAATGATGCTCAACCAGGGTAAGAAGCTTCATGTTTGTTTTTTGACATGTGACTTAATTTTATTTGATTATCTGATTACTAATTGATGTCTAACCGTGTCTTCATTGTTAGACTTATAAGTTTTACAGGTTTTAAGGCATGGAGTGAATTGTAATTATTCTATAATTGTAACTAGCATTCATTGCTTTGGGGCAATTATAACCCAATTTCATGCTTTTTTTCTTTCAGTTTTAGGCAATGCACTATTTTTCCATTGGGTTTAAAATGAACATTTAAAGTTGGATTAAATGAACCCTCACATCACATCTTTCAATTGGGCTTAAAATTGAACAAGGCAAACTCATCTTTCAATTGGTGCTCTAAATAGAACTCATCATTGCTTTGAGGCTTAAAATGAATTTGTGCTTTAATTGTCTTGTAATTTTCTTTGCAATTTGTGTCATTCAAATGTGTATGCACTTCTCTCGTGCTTCACGGTGATCTTGAGAATCAAAAGCATTTTAGTGACATTGGTTGTCTAAAAAATTACCTCCAACTTTCAATTTGGGTTTAAAATTGAACAACCATGCTAGTGTGAGGAAAGTCATAGTGTGTGTTCTCTCTTTGTACATGTGAACAAAGATGATCAAAATAAAAATCTACTTACTCGCTATTGTTCACCTTTAGAGGGCCTACCTTGGTGGGAAAAAGTACTCACCCCAAGGGAATGACCCAAGCGGCAACGAGCATAAGCTAGGCTCTTCCGAACCACTATATAAATTTGTTGTTGCAAGGAAAGTTTGCAATCAACTAAGTGATGTATGATAGCTCTCCCCCAGTATCTTTATGATGCATAGATCCCTTGTTCTAAGGGCTGGGAGACCTCTTGAGGGAGTTTATTATAGTTTCCTCTGAACCGGATGCCCTTATTACAAACCTTTGTGTAGTAGCCAAAAATCCCTAATATTTGTTGATGTTAGGAGGTCGGACCTTTGAATTTGACCCACATATTTGTGGTTCTTAGTAGAGATGAAAATTTTGTCATGGGAGATTCATGAGAACTTGAAGCTTGGTTGACCCATAGAAGTGAGTGTCATGGAGGGGAGCCAATGTGGTCAAGCTTCTAATCATCTTCTTTGAATAAGCACAGTTGAAGAAATCCAAGAGGGAATACAACAAATATATTCATTTCTATCCTAGGCTTGTAATGCTTGTGAGTCAGTTTAACACTTTGCTTGATTTCAAAATAATCCAAAAACAAACATTCACTATCCAAAATTTCAAACACTTTGGCTTAAATATGGACTTCTTGAGTTATCCTTGATATTACTGCTTGTCCTAAGGATTTATCCTTAGCGATTTCTAAATATCTTAACATTAATCTCAAACCCATATTTACCAAAGACAACATAGGCAATTGTGGCTACAATCTCATTATTTTCATGAAATGGACATTGTGGAAGTTATGATGTTTTTGAAAAAAAAAATAGTTTGAAAACATAATAAAAGACAAGTGTTTGTGGTAAAATCAATTCATTTAAGCAAAGATAAATCGACAAATGAACCCCACATGACTATTTGGAGACCTATTGCTCCCATTGAACAACCTAATCTTCCAAGTGCTCTAATTCAGCCAAACTTTGAACTCATAAATGGTGAACAAACAGATCTCATTAGTAGTTTGAGAACCTTCACTTTTGAAAACAAGGAGACAAACACATAGTGGAGAAATGCAACAACCATACTAGACGAAGAAGAGGAACATGCTGATATTGAGGTTGGAAGGCCCCTATTACCACCACCTACATGGAAATAAATATCTTCCTTTCTTCCATAAACTTAAACTATTTCCCCATGATCTCATGAAAAATTTGGATTCCTAAGCCAATGTCTACCAGTCCTCATTTTAGACTTAGGCATCTCACTCTAAAAGCCCTTAAGAAACACCTTCGAGCAGTTCACAAAAATAGAAACAAGTTGGTAGCAAAATTTTATAGGCACGCTTCAAGGTATAGTCCAAAATTGTTTGCATTCTTTTGGAGTCAATATCCTGATCTTTTCCATGATACCCAACTCCTCTAAATGATTCATATAACAATTAAACTTCATAGGGGAAAGTCTCCAGCACTCCATTTCAGATGTAGGAATTGTCAAACAAAGTACAATTGATTGAGACAAGCTCACTATCATGGGGTTGGGAAAGGGTCGTCGGTCCACATCAACATGACACCAATTGCACAACAAGATAAAGTTTCAATAGATTAGAGTAGATGTTTTCTTTAAATATTTCATAAATTTAGCATGTTAGGTTTTCTGATAAAATGTGTACTTTCAATTTTGATTGATTGATCTTGTTGAGATTCAAGTATTGGTGGCTCCATTATGCTTTGATTTTTCATAGATCAAGCGTGATTTGGCCCATAACCATTATTTCACAATGATAGATACTATAAGAGTATCAAAACCACTATAAAGAGTGAAGAATTGTCTAGGCTAAATGTGCCAAGAGGGGCTAAGGTTATAATGATATTTTTCAAAGGAACCCCCTTGAATTCTCATAGATGTCAAAAATTAAAAACAAACAATGATGAACATGGAATATGCATTTTAACAAAATCTAATCTAATCCCTTAGAAAAATCTAATGCATTTGATTAAGGCTATGTATGTTGATCACTCATAATTTTAAATACTTAGCAAAATCTAATCCCAAAATCAAAGCATTGTATTAAGCATGTATGATAAGAAGTGATAAAATACCTTAAAAATAGAGATTCGATTGGAGAAACTACCCAATTATGTCTAGTCTTTTTTTCTTCTTGTATCAAACTCTACAACAATTTTACCTTTTCACAAAATTGCTTCCTTTTCAACATTCAATTGTATATAACTCTAATAGAATTACTATAAACTATACAATTAACCAGTGTATAATGTTAAATTATGATAATTCAATCATAATTAATATTTCAACACTACAAACATTGAAACTTGAGTTGCTATAATCAAATTTGATGTAAAAAATATGTTATTTCCTCCTTCCTAAGTTGGAAAGCTAGAAAAAGGTGGTGGAAAGTTGATGCAAAGGTGCTAGAATGTGTAAAAATTGCATGTGCTCTTCCCAACAACATCAAAACTATTTTTTTTTGGATCACACGTAGAAGTAGGAGAATATTAGAGCATGTGGTCCTGGATCATGGGTGTCCTAGCTATTTTACAATTTTTAGAGCAAGAAAAAATGCGCTCGCGTTATAATGTGAGCATGTTTTAGCTTGCTCTAAAAATGGTCATATTTCAACCTTTCCAATTCTCACATTATGAGAAGGTTAATTTTGTAAAGGTTTCCTAACTCTTATCATGTGTCAATAGGGGCTTGGGTTTACATGCATCAATGATACCTTTCTTTCACCAATTATGACATCTTCTAAGTGTTATGTATGTCTTATTTTATCTGTGATATGAATTTTCAACACAATTACC
Source organism: Sequoia sempervirens (assembly GCA_007258455.2). Taxonomy (NCBI): domain Eukaryota; kingdom Viridiplantae; phylum Streptophyta; class Pinopsida; order Cupressales; family Cupressaceae; genus Sequoia; species Sequoia sempervirens. Next base: position 1,223 of record VDFB02344853.1, on the reverse strand, counting down.
TATATGCTTAAACATGTACATTAACCCTCAACCCTATATCTTAAACCATTAAACCCTCAACCCTTAAACCCTAATCCCTTAACTCTCAACACTAAACCCTATCCCTAAAACCTTAACCATCAACCCTTAAATGTTAAACCCTAAACCCTATCCCTAAACCCTCAACCCTCAACACTATACCTTAAGCCCTAATCCCTCAACCCTCAACCTTTAAACCCTAATCCATAAAATTTTAAACCATAATCGCTCAATCCTTAAACCCATAAAATCTAAACTCTAAACATGTAATCCCTCAACCCTAAAACCCTCAACCCTCAACCCTTAAACCCTTAAACCCTCAACCTTTAGCAAGAATTGTCCCTTTAATCCATCAACTCCTAAATGCTCAACCTCAACCCCTAAACCCCTAACCTCAACCCTAATCCATAAACCCTCAACCCTTTTAATCCCCTCAACCCTAATCCCCAACCTTAAAACCTTTAAAACCTCAACCCTAATCCATTAAACTTAAACTTCTACCTCTACCTATGTACATTAAACCCTAAAACCCTTAGCCATCAACCCTAACCTCAACCCTCAACCTTTAATACTCTCTAATACGCTTATACCCTCAACCCTATGCCCTCAAACCTCAACCCTAATCCCTCAACCCTATAATCTCATCCCTTATACCCTTAAAACCTTAAACCCTCAACCCTCAACCCTCATCCCTTAAACCATTAACCCTCAACCCTAATCATTCAACCCTATACCCTCAACCCTTAAACCCTCAACCCTAATCCCTTAAACCCTCAACCATCTACTATCTACCCTATACATTAGACCCTGAACCCTCAATTCTCAAACCTTTACCCTATACATTGGATCCTCAACCATAATCCCTTAGCCCTATACCCTCAACCCTATACCTTCAACCCTCAATCCTAACCCCTCAACCCTATACCTTCAACCCTTAAACCATTAAACCCTCAACCCTCAACCCCTAATCCCTCAAACCTTAAATCCTCAACCCTCAACCGTTAAACCATCAACCCTCAACCCTAATCCCTTAACACTATACCCTCAACCATATACCCTAAACCCTATACCCTCAACCCTTAACCCATAAACCCTCAACCCTAATCCCTTAAACCCTCAACCCTCTACCCTATACATTGGATCCTCAACATTATACCATAAACCCTATACCCTCAACCCTATACCATCAACCCTAATCCCTCAAC
>VDFB02344852.1:0-44280 GCA_007258455.2 Sequoia sempervirens | reverse complement strand
GATAACATCACCCCTACTGTTTATAATTCTGGATATTCAACATAGAAACAAGCACACATGGTTTGACTATGCCCATAGGGTTGAAGAGTAGTTGCACTATGATTTGATGAGGTTAAAGGAGAGGAGAATGCCATTGACATTCAAACACTATTCATTATTGATGCATATGATATTATAATAGGGACAAGAAATCTTTGGAAAGGCCATGAAACTAAGATAAGTGGATGAAAGGAACAATAAGTTTCCTATTCATATGTGGAGACACATTTGGGATTTACATTGCTCAACTCAAACTATGTTGCATTTTGTAACATCATAAAACACAACACTTTTGTACAAATGTGTGTTGCACCCATTAAAAGGATTTCCAAAACAATTCAAGCATTATTAAGGCCGAAGGAATTTGGTGATGACCCAAACTATGAATGCAATTGGGGAGATTGGTATTTATATAATGATTGCATGGTTATCAGATGCTATGGGACTCCTGTTGCACCACATTTTCTACCCAAGTTTGTCTCTGATAGGTTGGCATTCATTGAGATAATGTGGCAAATGGACTAATCTAATGCATAGAACTTTAGGTTGTTCCAAAAGGCCTCCATCATTGCATAAAATTTCTCTTTTGATTATTTTGTTGTATTGGAAAAGGAAGCATATGAGGTATTTGGTATAATTGTTAGTAACTTGAGAATGAAGATAGCTTCTACTAGAAATTTTGATCCAGAAGGACATATCAACAGAGAAAAGATAAAGAGGGAAATCTCACGATATGGACCTCATGCATTTTACTTCAGAGAAGATGTGATAAGGAATTTTCCAACACCTTCTGCTATCTGGGATAGGGAAGAGATATGGATGAAGATTGTTGAGGTTGAGAATAGGGCTTCTAATCAGAATTCTTACTATGAGAGCCCTTAAAAACATATCACTGACAAATATAAAAGGATGGAATTGGTCCTTAGTGATTTCATGGATGGAATTTTTTTGGAGAAAGTGGAACAAGCTAAGCAGTTAGCTCAAAGTGCTCTACAAGAGAATTTAATAAAATTTCAACCAAAGGATCTCACAACACCAGAAGAGCAACAACCAATCTATATATGGGATACTATTGTTATGGGGTTGCCTACTGAGAGCATTGATGAAGCATAGGGTGTTGAAGGGAATGTGCAACAACCATCCACTAAATCAACGCCTGTTGAACAAGGAACAAAGTTTGAGTTTTCACACCCTAATATAGGGGATGTAATGGAACCTTTTTTCTCAGATGATAGGATAGTACCTTGGGAATATGATGAAAGCTGAGATAATATTGCAAGGGTACTAGCTTTTGCTAAGTTTCTAGAAGATGACTCATTTGTGACAACAAGAGAATTCATGGAATACATGGTTGAGCTCAAGGCACAAGAAATAAATGATAGGATATAGAAGGCTTAGGATGGAGTGGACCCTTCTCAACTGGAGGAAGTTAGAAAGAGGATCGAAGAAGAAATTATTCAGGAAATTATACAAATGAATCCTGTGGAAGCTAGGAGATTGGTCAAAGACAATGGAATGATGGTAATGCTTGGCTAGAGCTTGTCATCAATAATTTCCCTGGATGCAATCAGAAATGACCCAAGTGTTGTGGTGTCAGAAGAAACTTTTGATGAGAATTTTTTTTGTTCAGGGTTTAGTCCCAGTCTACATGAGTTGGCTATTTGGCAATTGACACTAGATTCAAAAAGATGTAGACTCAGTAGAGCAATGACTGGCCTCTCAAGAGACTTGATAATAGGTAGGGCTTCAAAGATGATAACCCCACAAGCTGCAAGATTAACAATGCACATAGGCATGTTGAGTGTGGACACTACAAAAATCTCTCAAGCTAGGTAGGTGAAATTGTTGGAAAAGCATAACAAGTTGGTTGAGGAATACAATAAGTTAAAGGCTACTACAGTTAGTGTAGGTCAGAAGACTCTACCTACTTCTCCAGGTAGTACCTCATCATAAGAAAAGGAAACCTTCAAGGAAAGAATTATCGCCATGAAGAATGAACTCCAAACAGTCAAGTCTTAAAATATTAAGCTCCAGGAGGATATGAATAAGATCACAAAGGGTATGGCTAATGAGATCTTAGGCCATGGATTGACAAAGGAAACCTTTAAAGCAGAAGATGCATGGTTAACATATAAGGGTATACATGAGGCTTTTGAAAGGTTCCAACATGTTCAAGAGGTTTTCCAAAACACTTGGAATAAATGGAGCAGTAGATTGAATAGTTTAAAGGAAATACAAGCAAACATAAAGGATGACCTTGAAGCTCCAACAAATTTCCCATATATCATAAGGGGAATTGAGATGATTGGTGAGTTCACAAGTTCTCATGAATGAATTGGAGCACAACTACAAGGTAAAATCAAGGCCTTTAGGAGTATGGAGGAATGTGGTATGCCCAAGATCCTAAATGAGGATGGAACACTCATGGAGTATGCACCATGGAGGGAATTCTTCAAGCATCAAAAGGCTACAAGTCCATGAATACAATATGTTGACGAAAAATTAGACATAAATTTCTTGAATGGCGTTATTGATACTCTCATTGTAATCCAAGTATACATGGACACCTTTGTGAAAGAAGCCAGAGTGGTAATTGATGCGAGGTACAAAGGTACAAAAATTGCTTGATATTAGTTGGACCATTGAGGATGAATATAAATATTGGATGAAAAAATATGTTGAGTAAGCCATGAAGGTGGTGAGAGGAATAGAAAGTATGGTTGAGAATAGTGTAGGTCTGGACTTTGAAACAATTGTGTAAGGGAAATCTATATGCTCTCAATATGAAGATGCATGTGGTAACCCAACCAATCCTTTCCTTTTTTATTTTATTTTCCTCTTCTCTCATGATTTACACCTTTTTTTCCAAATGGATGGTGACATGGAATGCTTGAACAATGAGGATACGAGCTCTAGAAGCTTTTACAAGTTTTGTCCTTTTGTATTTTCCCCCCATTTTTTCAAAGTGTAAATATAACCGCCTAGGGGTTGAAATGAAGTGAAATATACTTGAAATGCTGAATGAAATGAATTGTAATTAGCCAATAGCCCAATGCTTGTTTGATTCCTTGATCATATAAAAGGAATTTCAAAGCTATTGTGCAGGATGTTTGAAGTTTTGGTTGATCTCAGATAGTCATAGTGAAGTTTTATGAGTACAAGCATATAATGGATATAGAATTACTTGCTGAGTCTTAGGATATGAGTCTATATTCATAGTTAGCTTAAATGTTTTGTATCAATTATAGCATTTGAGAATTGATAATGGAAAATTTCATAAAAATTGTCTCCTATGTATACATTCACAAATCAAAAATGAAATAGTCAAAGATTGTCTCATTGGTCTCCAATTCGTGTGGTTGGATGTGTGTTTGTGTTGTTGCTTCAATTCAAGTAGTTGATTAAAATGATTTAATGCAACCACTGGTTTATAAGTTAATTCATAGGATCTTTAAGTATGTTTTGAATGGAAAGCCTGAGTTATGAATTTGCAATGAAAATCCTTAATGGTCGATCAATATTAAATGATTTAGTTATTGCATTACAGTGTGTTTTGAATTCGACTTCGTCACCCTAGGATAATGCACTGATTTTATACATTGAGTAATTTCAAATATATCGGGTTAGCTGGATCATATCAAAGAACCATTCATTTAGTTAAATCCATCTTTATTATGGTGATGGTTATTATGGTTTTCATTGCAATTATCCATTCTCTACTCCAAGTCATAATGTTGTGAAGGATTTTCCAATTCTTTGCAACTTGTCACTTGTAGAGTCATTGATATGAGAATGTATCTGCTTAATGTATAATGTATGTGGATATCTTTTAAAGGAATATTGTGAGTGCATTGTAGGATCACTCTCTTGGGTTTTTTAGAGCCTGAAGTGCAGGAGGAAAGCTAAATTGCTTTCTCTCGTTCATTGGCCAACCCCTTTTAGGTTGCCAATTATTGGTGTTAGAGTAATAAGTCATCTCACTTAATTAATTTAATCATATTGGTTAATTAATTAAGTCAATTATTACTTTAGGTTTGCTTAAGCTAAACTTAGGCACATTAATAATTAATTAATTATTAAGTGTGCACACTAGGGTTTTCCTTTTAGGTTTTAATGTAGGGTTTCTTGATCTCCTTCATAAGGATTGATCTCATTGTAATTATCTTATTCTCTTAATGAATTTTTTCTTGAGGTTTGCAGAACATCTTTGGTTCTGAATATCTTTTGTATGTGATAGGTGATTGCATGCAGGTGATTCTTGGGGTTTGTGAGGTTGGGCTTCTCAAATTATTCATGGTATTAAAGCTCTAGAATTGTAGCTATCTATTCGTCTTTTGAAGATGTTTCCTCATAGTGATTTTTTTTTGTGCAAGGGTTTTAGCCAGGGATCTTTTTTGTAAGATCTGGGGGTAGCCTATTTTTCTGTGCATTTTTGGGCCAAACGGACATTGCCATCGCGATCAGAGCACCCAAAAACCCTAGAAACATCTGTTCATTCATCCATTTTGGACATAGTTGATCTATGAAGCAAAAATTTTTTGCCCCAAGGTTGTACGACCCCAGGGTACATAGATCGAGGTGAGATTTTTCAATTTTTTTTTTTTTGAAAAAACATAGATATTTCTGTGTAGCCAGTTATAAAGGAGACCGCCACCCGACGGACTCCCACTGGCCACCTCCGGGCCATCGTCGCCCCTTGCATCGCTCTGTCACCGCCCCTGCAGCCTCCACGGGCTTAACAAGGCAAGCCACAGTCCTATTAGCGACCAGGAGCCAGCTATTAGCCCCTTGCCGGCTCCTTAGCCCCAAGCCGTTGGTCCTATTTCTGACCAAGAGCCCCGCTAGACTCCTCAGCCCTTGCAACGGTCATGTGGAGGACTGAGGGGCAGAGCCAGGGGGCTGAAATTTTGCACCTGTTTAGCATTAAAAGTGCCTTTTATAGGTCTTTTTTTTGTTTTCTCATAACTTTTGCAAAAAAAGGCCCTTTTTCAAAAATAAGATATCGTCGGAAATATGGTTCGATGCTCTATCTGGTGGTGTAGGTGTGATTTTCTAGTTTTGATTTTTTGATGCTTTTTTGGGCCTCCAAAGTCTGAAGTTGTTGTTTTCACTCCGGGAGGCATAAATTTTGCGTTTGGACTCCATTTTGCGAAAAAAAAAAGGCATCGAAAAGATAGTTCAATGCTCTACCCAGATCTCAAACCCATTTTTCTAGAATATTTACCAAGTATCTGATATTATTATTTGATCTCAGCCTTTACCTTTTGAGTTATTTTCTTGGGAAACATGCAAATAGGCTATTTTTTTGAGATCAAAGAGCATTTTTTTTTCCTTGAGAGTATATTCTGTTGTGTTTTGTCATGGATACACTTAAAATTACACCCCTTACTCCATTCAACTATTTTGGTTGGAAAAAAATGGAGATTCATTTGAAGCATCAAGGGTTATACAGGGTAACCATGGGTACAAAAAATGAACCTACAGGTGCTACTGAAAAGAGAAAATGGTTTAATAGGTGTGATGAAGCTTTTGGTACTTTATTTCTGTCTCTTTCTTTTGATATTCTTTTTCATATCGAGTCTTGCACTACACCCCATGATATTTGGACTACTTTGGAGTCTTTTTTTGGGAAGCAAGATACTATGAGAGGGTTTCAGTTAGAGAATGAGCTTATTGGCTTAAATCCTAGGGATTTTGACAACATCCTAGAGTTTTTCACCAAACTCAAGTCTCTTAGATTACAGTTGTCATAGTGTGGTGTTCAGAAGGAATACTCTCAGTTGATACTATCCATTCTTTCTAAGCTTGGACCAAATTATTTAGTTTTTGTATCTACCTTTTATGCCACTAGGGATGCACTTGGTACTATATTTACTCTGCCTTGTTTTGATGATTTTGCATCTTCTCTCACTTGAGAGTAGGCCAAGTTGGCTAGCATGGGCAAGTTGAATCCCTCTTCATCACATGAACTTATTGCATCACAGGAGCCCAAAGATTAGATGACTTCTATAGGAAAAGGTAAGAAACAAAAACAAAAGGATTCCAAATCTCATGAGCAACAAAAGGAGTCCTTAGATTCATCCTCCTCTTATAAGGGGAAATAATCTAGGAAGGAGAAGGGTCCATGTGCATATTGCAAGATGGAAGGACATGCAAAACATAGTTTCTACAAGAAGGACATTGATGAGCTGAAGCATCTTCAGAAACATCAAATTGATTTTCCTTCTAGGATTTTTGCATCATTACCTTCCCCTCATTCTTCTTCTTCTTCTTCAGAGCAACATGACAGGGGCACAACTGGTTTACACACTTCATCAGATATGAAGGGACATGCTCTTTGTGCTACTTCAGGTCTTGGATTAGGGAGATGGCTTCTAGATTCAAGAGCATCTCATCATATGGAATCTTCACAGTCTATGTTCACTTCCTTTGAGCCTTGCACTATGTCTCCTATTTTAACGGGAAATAATACTTACATGAGTGTTACTGGGAAGAGGTCTATTAGTTTTGGGGACAACACTTTTTAGGATTTCTTGTGTGTTCCTCATTTGACGAACAACCTTCTTTCCATATATCAAATCACAAATGGAGGCAATGGGAGATTTGTGGAGTTCACACCTGATTCAGTTATCATCAGCGAATTGGAGAGTAGAGAAGTTATTGGTACTGGGGTGGTGGATCACTCATCTCAATTGTATTCCTTTGTAGATTTTTCTACTGATGGTGCTTCTGTTCCTACAACTGTTCATCACACTTCTAGTGTGAATCATCATTCAGAGGAGACATTTGGCTTCTTGAACATTGGTGTTATCACTTCAGATCTAGTTCTTGAGCCTTCCATTCCATCTCCTACACCTATTGTTGCAATTACTAATACTTCTATGGCTACAAATGTGGTTTCTTCCATTTTAGTGTAGCAAGACATAGTTGATCATTCATCTTTGGAGGTTTCTCTTAAGTCTTCACCTACTTTGACTTCCTCATTTGTTGAGGTCACACCTGCTTCTATGGAGACATCTTGGGCTACACTTGCTTCACCTTCAGAGATTTCATTCATGAGGCCTCTTTCCTCTCACTTCCTTCAGGAGATGCAGTTTCTTCAATTTTTTTGGAGCTACTTCATTCTGGGGGGGCTATGTGGTCTCTTCATTCCTCTCTTTTTGGGGGGTTCATTCATGTATCTTTGTGATGGATGGTGTCCTTGGGGGGTCTTATGGAGTCCTCCATCTTTCATCACTTAGTTGTTTTTTGCATTCTAGTTTGGGGAGGAGTTTTGTTCCCACATGGTTTTCTCCTTTACCCCGTTTGATTTAGTTTGCATTGCATTTGTACATGGGTACCTAATCAGGCCTTGTTGTCGGGACCCATCTTTGCTTTTATGCCCCCTTTCCTAGTGTTTTAGCTACTCCCTAAGTTCATCTTAAGGGGGGGTGTTAGAGTAATAAGTCATCTCACTTAATTAATTTAATCATATTGGTTAATTAATTAAGTCACTTATTACTTTAGGTTTGCTTAAGCTAAACATAGGCACATTAATAATTAATTATTAATTATTAAGTGTGCACACTAGGTTTTCCTTTAGGCTCTTCACTTAGGGTTTCTTGGATCTCCTTCATAAGGATTTTTTTTAGGTCATAGAATCGGGTAGCACCACCCCCTATAAACTGTAAACTTTTAACGCGGATCATGGCGGCCGCCACACCCCACCGACGGGAGACTAGAACTCGACCAAGAGAGCCACATGAAATTACTTAGCCATCCGAGCTAGGCCCCTTCATAAGGATTGATCTCATTGTAATTATCAAATTCTCTTAATGCATTTTTGCTTGAGGTTTGTAGAACATCTTCTTTGGTTCTGAATATCTTTTATGTGATAGGTGATTGCATGCAGGTGATTCTTGGGGTTTGTGAGGTTGGGCTTCTCAACTTCTTCAATTGGAATTGGAAAATCCATAGGCTGCCTTGAAGATCTGGTTGGTATTTAAAAGAACCAACATAATGGTGACTCTACTGGGGAACTTTTCTAAATTTTAGCATCTCTAGTGCAGATCTGCTATAGTCAGAGTCAGGGGTTTTATTATTCTTCGTTGGAAGAAGTATTGGATCATACTTCAAATTTACATATGTAATATTTAGTTCATGCATCAGCTTGTGTTGGGTTATGTTTAAAATTTTCTTTGAGGTCACAAATAACAAGTGATGATATAGTCAATTTTTATTTCCCAGCATTCTGGGTGGCGACTCTAAAGTTTCTCATACCGATATAACAATAATATCTTGAGAGGGACCTGAGGATAAGGAAATTGATAGCGTAGTTGACACCATGAGGAAAATCAGGAGTCACACAAAGAAAAATCATGAGCAAAAGGTGGAACTTGAGCATGGAAAGGATAAACAAGCTCTATGGAAGAAGAAAGCTACTTAATCCGGTAAGTCCCTCGAATCTCTTGTTGGAGCTTCTCCTACCTTTAACAATGAATTAGATAGTGTAAATAATAATGAGAATTCAAATAATGGTAGGATACCTAAGGGTGTTCAAGGAAGTTTTCCTACCAAACAAGTATTTGATAATGAGCTTGGAATTTCTAGAGAAGAAGATAAATAGGAATTTTGAGGTAAGAGTAAAGGGTTCCCAGAACCACCAACACCTGGGGTGGGGTCTATTTTTCATGGGGGAAATTTCAATACAAGGGGAGAGCTCCCTGATCTGGAAACACTTACTCATCCTGAGGAAGATCTAGTTGAGCAAACTTTCCACACCCCAAAACTGAGTGAGTATGGGGATGTCCTCAAAAATGAGGAAGATATAGACAAGGATATGCAAGCCTTGGAAGAGGAGAAAAATTGGCTTACTAAACAAGAAGAAAATAAGAGATTACAAGTCTTGAAAGAGGAGGATAGGATTAGAGCTAAGCAACTTGAAAGGGATGCTAGGAGAGAAATGGTTGAGAAGATGAGAGAGAATGTTACTAAGCGTAAAGCTTCTGAAGAAAAGGCCACTAAAATAGCATCTCAGATTCCCCCTGAAGTTCCAAAGGAAACAATCCAAATGGGAAATTTTGCTACTAGCACATATACAACAACCATTACTACCACTAAGACTTCTGATCCTCCTAAGAAAACATCATTCATAGATCATGGGAAAAAACCTGTGGATTATTCCCAGAAGAATACTTTCAATACATTTAATATTAGTACCAACACAAATACCCATACCTCAGCTGCCAAAAATCCTGTTAATAGCCCTAAAATTGATCCTAATCCATATGCTACACCCTCAACTGCCGAACTCATGAAATTGCAGTTGGTAAATGAAAATTTGCAGGAAGATTTAAAGAAGGCTAAAATTGAAGCATCCAATGCAGAAATGGACAGAAAGGTTGCCTTCCTCCAAATGTCAATACCAACTCCAGAGGCTTCAAGCTCTAGGAAAAATGATAGTGGATCTCACAAGAATAAGTCTAGAGGACATACTCCTAGTGGAGGAGGTGGTGGTAACAAGGGTGGTGGAGGTGGTAGGGTAATGACAGTAATTATTATTCTGAGGATGATGAAGAAGATAAGAAGAGTGATGGGAATAATGGAAGTGGAAAAGGTAAGAATGCAGATCAATTTGATAGCAAGAAGAATGATGAATAGAGAGATAGTCCTAGGGACAGGCATCCCAGGAGGCCACCTCAAATTGATCGATATAGACAATTGTGTTTTGAAAATATTCTTGGTTATCCAAACCTTGTCCTGGATAATGCAAGGAAGTGTCCCTAAATTCACTGGTAATAATGCCTCTAATGGGGAGAATCACTTGAAATCCTTCCAAAGTTTTGTGGAAGATTTTGAATTATGGGATGATGATGTTGCAATGAAATACTTTATGCAATTCCTGACCAAAGATGCAAGGGATTGGTACAGGGGGTTACCTGATGCAAGTATTGACTCAAAGGAGTCCTTTTATAGAGTGTTTAGAGAGCAATATGGGGATCAAACTGATCCAAGATTCAGGTTGAATGATTTCAATAATATCACTAAAGGACATAATGAGTTAGTCACTGAATTCAATACAAGATTCCAGAAGTCTATGAATAGAGTCCTTGCATATCTATGACCCAATGCTGATGCATGTTTGGTGACTTATTGCAATGCTTGTGATTGTAAGATGTGTTATTTACTCAAGGATAAGAACCCGCAAAATTTGAGAGAGGCCTACAAGATGGTAGTTAACATTGAGAATAATAGGAGAGCCTCTAGTAAAATGGGAAGAAGGGAAAACCCAAGGCTTAAAAAACATCAAAAATCAAAATGATAAGGTTGGTAAAGTTGTAGTCCCTGATGAAGAACTAGATTAAATTCTTAGTTTGGTACAAAAGGCAGCTAAAAATGATAAGCCACAGTTTCAGAGGAATGAAAGGCCTCCCAAATTGCAAGATTACCCATATCATACAAAGTAGCATAATGGGAAGCTAGTGAATATTAATCAAATGAATGTTTAGGGTACACCAAAACCCTTACAAGATCATTCTACTAATGTTGCCAAAGATTTTCCTTGGTGTGGAGTCTGTCAGATGCCCCATTCCTCACAACAATGTGCTGTGGCTATGTCAGTAGAAGAATATCAAGAGAATCAAGTAGGGTCTGATTTTTTTCAAGAGAATGATGAAATGACAAATGCATTCATGACCAAATCAGATCTTGGTATTGAAGAGTATTCTTCAGATGATGAACCTAATAGGAGTGATGTCGATGTCCAAAGGCAACAGGTGAACTCCTATCATCAACAAGTTTTTTTCGATGAAGAAGGAGAAGATGACTATGCAATCTATACTCTTGAATTAGATAATATCTCTTTAACGAGACCCTCAAATGAGGAAATTGAGAGGTACACAATTGTATTTGCTGCCAAAGCAAGGAGTGACTATCATTTAAGGAATAGAACTATCAATGGAAATCAGGGGAGTCTAGGTAGTTTGTTTATTAAAGAAAACACTATGGGAAGCAAGGCAACAAAGGCTGAAAACACGAAAGAAGAAGCAAAGCCCAAGGAAGGAAAAGAAGTGTGAATTTGGGCCAAGAAAGGAACTAAAGAAAAAATTGATGGTGAAGTTATTCCTCAAGTTGAGAAAAGAAAAGACGTAAAACAAAGTGCTGAGAAATTTCAAGGACAAGATGAGAAGGTAAATCCTATAGAACTTGTGCTCCCTGTACTACCAAATCATTCTCTAGTAGATATGTTTCAGGTCTTAACAAGTTAAAGTCATAGTCCCATTCTTAGAGATGATGTAGATAGATGAGCATAAGAACAAAACTGTTGCTCTTATCAATAGTGTTATTGTCAGTGGGAAAGATAAAATGATAGTCCATCAACCTGATACAAGCACTAGCTAAGAAAATAATTCTCATGCCGAAGTAGTAATCAATGAAAATCCTGAGGTGTATCTCGAAACTACTATTACTGCTAATCCAAGTCACGCGAATCCATTTGTCTTGAGTTTGATCATTGATGGTAAACTATTGAGGAATTGCATGATAGACTTAGGGGCTTTGAATAATGTAATGCTAGTGAAGATTATGGAAGCAATGGGCTTGAAGGTTGACAATACATATGGGAAATGTTACACTATGGATTCAAGGGAAGTCCCTGTTATTGGGGTGATCAATAAAGTTCCATATAAATTGGAAGCTTTTCCTAAAAAGGAGTTGTATATGAGTGTCATAGTGGTGGACATCCCACTAACTTACATAATACTATTGTACAGACATTGGAGCGATTCCATGGGAGGGAGTATTCAATGTGATTTGTCATTTGCAACATTTTATATTGACCAGAAAGATGTCAAGATTACTAGAGAATGTAGAGCTCCTCACATGATTGAACATATTGAGGAACTTGATGAACCAGTAAGGATTAATTTTGTAGATACTAGTTTGGATACTTTCAGGATTAAGGAAGAAGTGCCAAAAGAAGTAGTTAGGCCTACATTGATTGACAAGGAGGTCTAGGAAACAACACATGAGGATAACCTTTGGACCATGCATTTTGATGGAGCATGCTCGAAGGAGGGCTCAGGTGCAGGAGTCATTCTTATTTCTCCATAAGGTAAAACCTTCAAGCACTCTTTCTTGTTACAGTTTTCCCATACAAATAATGTTGCTAAGTACGAGGCCCTTTTACTTGGTTTGAAATTAGCTTCTAAACATTGGATTAAGTTGCTAAGGGTGTTAGGTGATTTTGAGCTAGTAGTTTCCCAGATTAGGTCTAGATTTGTCACTAAGGACAAGAGGTTGAGACAATATAGGAATGAGGTTTGTGATGCTATTGAGGCCTTTGATGCCTTTGGTATAGATTGGATAGAGAGAGAGAGGACAAAATATTAGAGCACATTTGCCAGCTAAAATTGCAGTCAAGCTAGATGATGTGACCTTTGATGGTGTCTCAAGAATAGAGGTACAAACACAACCTGCAGTTCCTGACAACATTTGCAATTGGCAAGTGTTCGATGATGATGATGAAATTTTGAGATTCTTGCATTGTGTTGACAAATATGAGAGTCAAGAGATTGAATTTATCTCATATGTGGTGGAAGTTGATGGAAAGGAGACATTGTTTGGGAACGAGATAATTCAGTTAAAAACAAATAAGATTCCCAAGGGACTAGTCACACTAGAAAGGCTCTTTGATGGCCCAGATAGATCAAATTCCAAGCAAGAATATACACATAAAGAGGACTTATAGGAGATAAATATTGGAATAGAATATGCACCCAAAAAGGTGTATATAGGTAAAAAAATGAAGCCCCATGTGAGGACTATGTTAATTTCCTTATTAAGGAAATACAACCATGTATTTGCATGGTCCTATGATGATCTATAGGCCTACAAAGAAGATTTGTTCCAGCATGAGATCCCATTGAAGCTTGACACAAAGCCTTTCAGGCAAAAGCAAAGACCTATTAATCCTACCTTGAGGCCCAAAATGCAAGAGGAGCTTACTAAACTAAGTGATGTAGGAATTATTAAACCTATAAGGCATTCTTCATGGGTGTCTAATTTGGTTCCAATTAGAAAAAAGAATGGAGACTAAGATTGTGTGTGGATTTTAGGAGCCTTAATGTTGCACCCTTAAAAGATAATTACCCCTTACCTAACATGGAAGCAATGTTACAAAAGGTAATAGGTTGTGAACTGCTTTCTATGATGGATGGATTTTCAAGTTATAACTAGGTTATGGTGAGGGAATCAGAATAGTACAAAACAACATTTACCACACCATGGGGGACTTATGTTTATGTGAGGATGCCTTTCGGCCTGATCAATGCTGGTGCCACTTTTCAGAGAACCATGGATGTAGCTTTTGCTGAGTTCATAGATTTATTTCTTGCTATCTACCAAGATGACCTTATTGCTCATAGTAAGAAGGAGGATGATCACTGTTCATACCTTGAGAAAATTTTCATTAGAGTCTTGGAATATGGTATTTCATTGAACCCCAAGAAGTGTGCTTTTGGATTCAAGGAAGGTAAATTGATCGGGCACATTGTCTCGAAAGATGGTATCAGGATTGACCTTGAACGGGTCATGGAAATAGATAAAATTACACCACCTAAGAACGTTAAAGGTATTTAGTCTTTCTTTGGGAAGATAAACTTTCTAAGGATATTTGTGACTAATTTTATAGAGATTGTTATGCCTATCTCGAAGATTCTCAAGAAAGGAGAGAAGGTGGTGTGGTCAGAAGAGCCTCTCAGAGCCTTTCAAGCCATCAAGGATGCTATTAATGCTGCACCTGTCTTGAAGAGTCCAAACTATTCCAAGTCATTCCAATTGTTTACATTTGCCTCTTTTCATATTGTAGCAAGAGTGTTGTTATAGAAAAATGATGAAGGATTTGAACATCTAATTACCTTTTTTAGCAAGTCTTTGCAAGCAGTTGAACTCAAGTATGACACCACTAAGAAGCAAGCTTATGCCTTAGTTAAGGCTGTTAAAATTTTTAGAACATATTTGACTGGGGCTCCAGTTGTGGCCTATGTCCCAATAGCCACAATAAAATACATCTTCACCAAACAAGAAACTACAGGTCAGAGATGTAGATGGATTAACAAAATCTAAGAGTTCAACATAGATGTCTAAATTATGGAACTGGTATGAGGCCAAGGTTTAGCCAAGCTCATGGCTGAGACTAATTTGGAGGATAACAAAATTAATGAAGTTGAACAAGAAAACATTGCTCCCATCTGTGATATGTAGACATGTGGTTGGTACAAAAGGATAGTTGAGTACCTGTAGACCATGCAATGCCCTGATGGCATGCCTAACAATGAGAAGAGTTTAAAATTATAGACAATTAGGTATGTTATCATTGATGGTGAACTCTGGTGGAGAATCCCAAAGGGTGTGCTTCTCAGATGTGTGGATGGAGACCAAGTAGAAGATTTTTTGATTGAGATGCATAAAGGTGCTTGTGGAGACCATTACATGGCCAAGACTACTACCCATAAGGTATTAAGAGTAGGGTTTTGGTGGTTGACTATTTTGAAAGATGCACACAGATTTGTGAAGAAATGTGATGCATGTCAAAGGTTTATTGGTAAATTAAAATTCTTAGGAAACTTACCACTCAGGCTAGTGTTAGGACATGCCCCTTTTCAGTAGCGGGGCATTGATTTCATAGGTAAAATGTATGTGAAATACAATGGAGGACATGCTTGGATTCTGGTAGCAACCGATTATTTCACAAAGTGGGTTGAAGTCATTCCTACCAGGAAGGCAACTAGTAAAGTTTTCATTGATTTTCTGATGAAAAATGTTTTGAGTAGGTTCGAGGTCCCTGAAATAATTGTGTCTGACAATGCTATGTGTTTCAAGTCTGAGGAATTCCTTGATTTTTGTAACCTACATGGCATAAACATATCATATTCATCCCCATACTATCCCCAGGGGAATAGGCAAGCTGAGTCTAGTAATAAGAGCCTCATGAAGATTATTAAGTAGGTGATTGAGAAGAACAAGAAGGCTTGGGACTCAAAGCTGCAACTTGCACTATGGATTGATAGGACAATTGTGAAGAAGGTCATTGGATAGTTCCCTTTCAATTTGGTGTATGAGGTTGAAGCCATAATACCACATAACAATTTAATCAAAATGTACAAATTTGTACAAGAGTATGATAGTGATATTTGTGATGAGATGCAGTAGAGAATGAATGAGTTGATTGAACTTGATGAAACAAGGAGAGAAGCCCATAAAAGAAATGAGAAGCTACAATTGCAAGTGAAGCACCTGTATGATAAAAGAGCTATTGAAAGAAAGTTTGAGTTGGGAGGTATGGTTCTAATGTGAAATGCTAGGATAGAGGATAAAGGTAAACATGAGAAGTTTGATCCTCTATTGCTAGGTCCCTACTTAATTTCTGACTTACATGGCGAAGACTCATATTTCCTATAGTCCCTAACAAGTGAGGTTCTCTAACTGCCAGTACATGGACAGTTCTTGAAACCCTATTTCTCCTAAAATAGGCTCTTTTCCATGTAAAATGTACAATCCTATAAATTTTTGAGAATAGGTTTGGTTTGTTTCCTTTTTGTTGCATCTACTTGTCTTGTTTGGACAAGCTCCTGCTTTCTCTTTTGATCCTTGTATGCTTGGTCTGCTCAACTAGAGATTTGAGATCTTGCTATGCCCACAAGGGGAATACATCCCTAGTCGGAGCCACTAGTGGAACCCATAAAATTTTCATGGTTCTATTGACTTCATGGTCATGTTACTGGTCGCTTATATCTTTTGACATTAGGGTCTAGGGTTTAAGAGTTTTATGTACCTTATTACCCTTGATTATCATCCATTTTATGTTCTCGCGTTGACCGGTTGAACCAGTTTACTTGTCACTTAAGTGCCTTCCTGTGGTCTTTATTATCATTGTTCAACCGACCCCAATGCCTTAGTTACCGTTGGGCCTAGCATGATCCCTTTTATGAACAACTTTTAAGCATGTGTCTTCAACATTGTTTAAGCTTGTTGCTCGCGATCCATCTTCCCATCGCGTGTTGTTGCATGAATTTTTTCTTCTAACCCACAATGAGCGATGTAATGTCTATCCTTCAGCCCTTATTTCATCACCCATCACATGTTTTGTTGTTATTTTGAGAAGGTAGCTCACGATGAGCGATGCGGTTAAGGTCTTGACCCATCGTTGGCCCTTGTACTATCACTAGTTATGTTGTGCTTTTCTAGAGAGAATCCGCAACCATCAATGGGTAGAGTGCCTTCCTATCATGTGGCTTTGTTCTATCATGAGTTGGGATTAATTAATGAACCTTGGACACACGATGAGTGATGTAACTCATCTTAAGTTGAGATATTATTTATGCTAATGATCAACGGTTGATGTCTCATCGTTGGCCCTCTAGCCATCAGTTGATGAGATCCCAATATAGAAAGGAGACACACGATGAATGATATTCATGAAATGTGGGGAAATATGCGTGACAGTTTCCTAGCTCATCGAGTACACATCAAATCGCTAGTAGGGCCCCATGGAGATAGGAAACAGTGTGAGCTATTAGACGAGTTTTTCATCTAAATGCATTGATGTTTTGAATTCAAATAGGAACGACCAACCTGAGTTGTAATTGTTCACTTGCGCCAGCATTCGTGCTCCATTAATGTTATGTGTACTTGACTAAATTCATTGAAATAGGTTTACAGTTTGTATTTTCATCTCAGTCGAACATCCAAGGAGATGAAGGAGAATTTGAAGTAACCAGAGCTAAAGCTAAAGAAGTTGTAGAAAGTTTTCTCTCGGGTAAGTTGCCATCAATCTACCATTGGTTTCTTTTACTAATTTGTAAGAACTAGTGTGCCGAACCAAAGGGTGTTTGAATTAATTTCAAGAATTATTTAGGGTTTCTAGTTTCTCTTGAGTTAGTACAGTTTCCTAATTGGGTAGAATCATGTTTGAGCTCGAGTTTGAGCTATTAAGAATAGGGTAATAATCCCAAACCTAGTTTTATTCTAAACTAAGTAAAAACCTTGAAGAAGCTAGAATGAGCCAATCTGGTGAGTTGTCATCGTCGAAACCTGTACCCAAGAAGAAAAAGTAGAAGGTTTCCCATGACTCCCCTCAAACATAAAAAGTCACTAAGAAGAAAAAGGGACAACCTAAGAATTATAACCGCTTTATGGATAAATTCCAACCACCAGATGTCAAGGCAAGTGGTAGGAAAGCTACATGGGAAGGGATCCTAACCACCAATTTCAAGGACCATGCAAAGGGAATTGGTGTCATTGTTATGCCAGAGATTAGATGGGAATTGTTCCTATATGTTTTTACAAGAAGAGATGCTTGACATCTTGGTAAAAATGTTTGGGTTATGATTTAAGAAAACTGGTTGTCCCTAAAGTTTTTGTTGAGGTGGACTTGATGCTACATTTTGCAGACATATATGATGAAACAAACAAGATGATTATAGACACCGAGGGTAGGAGCATTTTGGAAATAAAGGCAAGTAAAGTTGTGGAGGTTTTCAAAATGAGACCTGATGCCAGTGAAAAGATTAATTTGAAAACTTGTAGCAGGAATATGCCAAACACAAGGTAGTGCTTCGAAAAGGTGAAATGCCAAGACATAGACGGGATAAGGGCACTGCGTTTGCACTCAAAGAGGTTGAACTATTGGATTGTGAAGAGTTTGCAAACTTCTTCAAATACACATATTATATGTTGTGTCAGGTGCTTGGAGTAAAGTGTGATGGAAGGATAACATCACCCCTTCTGTTTATAATTCTAGATATTCAACATAGAAACAAGCACACATGGTTTGACTATGCCCATAGGGTTGAAGAGCAGTTACACTATGATTTGGTGAGGTTAAAGGAGAGGAGAACACCATTGACATTCAAACACTATTCATTATTGATGCATATGATATTATATCAGGGACAAGAAATCTTTGGAAAGGCCATGAAACTAAGACAAGTGGATGATATAAGTTTCATGTTCAAATGTGGACACACATTTAGGATTTACATTGCTCAAACTCAAACTATGTTGCATTTTGTAACATCATAAAACACAACACTTTGGTACAAATGGATGTTGGACCTGTTGGAACCAAAAAAATTATTCAAAATTCTAAGGTTTTTATCATGACAAATCAAAAAATTCCCTTAGTATTTTCATAAAAATCACGTTTTTACCATTCATAAAGTCAATACAACCTTTTACTACCATACTACTACCATATTGGTTGTTCTATATAGCCCTTACATTATACCTCCTTACTGTGGCCTTTTGTAAAATTACCTGTGGTAGTACGGTAAAAGGGCTAACACTATATTCTTTTACCTTTATACTGAGGAAGGTTAAAACCTAGCCCGTGTTAGAGCAGTGTAATAATCAGTATTAACAAGGGAGACCGTTATACCACGGAGGATTGGAATGTAGCCCATGGTAGAGTGGTGTAGTAAGGAACAATGATAACAATGGGAGCTGCTATACTGCGAAGGGTTAGAACAGAGCCCGCGGTAGAGTGATATACATAGTAAAGCACTAAAGAGACATTGCGGTACCAAAAGGAAGACCAAAGAGATGTGCAGTAGAGCAGTATGGCAAGACAGGGTAATACTATGTACTGTGGTACCATAGGAGGATAAAAGGTGATGTGAGATAATGTGATAATCAATCGTTGGAACATTTAATGTAGGCCAGTCACATCAATCAGCTTCAAAATATGAAATTGAGCTCAATATGAAGGATTTGAATGATGAAGAATTTATGATTTGGGAATTAATGTGGTATGATGTGAAAATAAACAAGGCAGATTGAGAATTTTTTCATTTGTGGTAGTAGAAGCTAAGTACAGGCGAGCTCAAGGTGTGACAGTGAAAGGAGTCCTTTAGGACAAGCTATATTCTGGGTAAGCTTACTCACTACTCATTGAATTTTTAACAAAGGCGCCAAAGAAAACAAAAGTAGGAGCTAATAAAGAAGAAAAACCTAGTAAAAATTCTTTACAGTCACCATTACTTACCTTCTTACTTGGTTCAGTTAATAAGGGTCCAAAAAAGGTCTTTAGGGATTTAGCTCAGGGGTGTAGGGATCCTGTTATTCCTTAGTCTAGGAGGAATTTATACTGGTATTTCTATAGGAATAGAAATGAGATGGTCCCAACATCTAACCCGTGGACTCTTGACTTGGCCAAATTGATAGTTCTGAATGTTTTCATTGATATTGAACTAATTAAAGCCCTAGCCAATAGATACCATGCCCCAAAAAATATTGTCAGGCTCCTAGATGGTGGGTGTTTAGTAGATTTTTCAAGGGAAGACATTATTGAGTGTTTTAACTTGAACAAACAAGTTGTTACAAAAGTAGATTTGGGGAAATTGGAGCAAGAATACAAAAGGTTCAGGAGAACCTGTAGGAGTGATGAGCTTCCCTCGCACATGAAGAGGGGTGATAACAATAGAGTACTTCCCATCCCTTCCTCGAAAGCAAAACCTTTTCTAGTGTTTGATTTTTAGTTTTTTTTCAAGAATACATATCATGCATTATGTCAGATTCTTGGAATAGATGCAGAAGGAAACATGTCAATAGGGTTGATGAGGATGGCTATGATCATTCAACATCTAGAATCAAATGTTGAATTTTATTTTTCTTCTGTAGTTGAAGAACAAATTTATGAAGGCTTGTTGCGAGTCAAAGAGGCTAAGGCTCCTATGTCTTTTAGGAAATATTCTTTATTATGTCATTTGATTTTGTATCAAAATGAAACAAAATGGACCAGGAGGATGAAACTTTGCACACAAGAGAATGGATTTAGACTCCCTGTACAAAATTGGTGCTATATTTGGGATAGTAGGTGCAATGAAAGTGATTTTGTTGTGTTTAGAGATGATTTTGTAGTCAAAATAATTGCTGCCCTTGGTTTTTAAACTCCAAGGTTGTCTGAGTCCTTAATGAGTGTGATGAGGCCAATGCAATACATGCTAGATTGGGGTTTTACACATAGTTATTCTGATTGGTTCTTGATGCCACAACATACTATCATCAGGGTGTATGGTTCTGAGCAGGCGCCACACATTTTTCCAAAACTTGTGCCTATGAGAATTTGATTTTTGGAATTTATGTGGCGGATGCTCTAGATGGAGCATGATCTAATGAGGAATCAGAGAAAAGACACATTCTTGCCTGATTTGATAGTGTTTGAGGAGTTGTTTGTTGGATCAGACATGCTAGAGGAGCTGCAAAGATTCATGAGGGTCAATTGTCCCCTCAAGTCCGGGAAAGTAAGAGTATGTGACCCAGAGGGTTACATTAATATGATCAGAAGGAATTTTCTTACAAAGGAGGCCATATCCCATGCCTTTGATCCTGAAGAGGATGTGATAAGAAATTTGGTATACTTTGATGATGTGTTTCAAACTAGAAAAAATGGTTAATGATGATGAAATTGGAGGAACAGAAAAAGGAAAAGAATAAGAACTTCAAGGGGTTCTATGCTGATGAACCTGATCTTTTAAAAAGGATGCAACTGATCCTTGCAAAATTTGATGGATTTTATAAGATGGCCCAAGATGAAGGGTTGGTTCCACTTCCTACACCCCAACAACCATCACAAGAGGCATCCACATCTCATGAACCACCCCCATCACCAGCTCATCCATCCCCTCCATCTCGAACACATGAGCCTCCAACCAAGAAACATAAAGTTGAGTCACTCGTTGATTATGGCTCAAGTGATGAGGAGAAGGAAGTAGTTTTGACTCTAACTAAGATGAAGGAAGTAGCGGAGCAGCAAAAAATTCTAGAGCCTCATGATCCAAAGATCAGAATATCAAAGGAGGTTGCTGATGAAATACAAGATGATGAAAGAATAATTGCCTCTCTACGGTTCATGGAGGATGATAATTTCATTCATACAAGGGAATTCAAAGATTTTTGGATCAAAATGAAAATGAGACAGTTTGATTATAGGTTAAAGATTAATCTCATTGGAGTTGATGATTCAAAACAAGCTGAAGTTTAGGCCTAGACATTGGCAGAATTAAATATTGACAATATCAATGTTACCCCCCAAGAAGCAAGGGAGTTGGTGTTGAAGAGTAACATGCTGATCATACTGGGGATGGAAATCTCTAAGGTGTTTCTTTTGGATCAAATTAGAGCTCAAGATGATCCAATGTTGATTGCATAATTTGACTAAGAAGAAGGAGTTTCAGGAAGAGGCTACAATCCTACTACCCAGACCCTTTCCTTGTGGAAAAAATAGAAAAGCACAAGGAAGCCTAAACTTCTAGATGTGGTACAGGAGATGAGAGGGTTTGCCATGGTGACGGTAATGAAAGATACAACTCCAACATAAGTTGCAACCATAACTATGCATTCAACTATGTTTACAAAAGATGTGGTGGAAAACATGGAGAAGAAAATAATTGAGTATAAGAAAAGACTCAAATTGTCAAATGATGAAATAAATAAGTTGTTTATTGAAAATTTCAAATTGAAGCAACAGTTGCAGCAAGCTACAAATATAAAGGTATATGAAATAATTTTTTCCCACCCACTTGCTCAAGCTAAAGACCCATAGATTCAACAAATGAAAGAAGAGATTCAAAAATTGAAGAAACATAATATGAATGATGTCAAGGATCACACTCTAGATGCCTTGAAAGAAATATTGAAGCATATAATTAAAGTATTGAAAGAAAAGATAAGTGGGGTACATGAGGTTTCAACCATCTGATGAAACCCTTGGAACAAATAAGTGTTAATTCTCCTATCTTAGAAGAACTTCAGAAAAGGTGGCAGCCCACTTACCACATTCTAACTACTCTATGCAAAGCAACACAAAGGGATCCAGATGCCCCTCCAAGACTCAAGCCTACTCAGGAAATGGTGAAGGGGGTGATTGATGAGCACAATTATGTAATTGATATGAAGAAGAAAGTTGAGAGTAGAAGGAATACATTTGATTCAATAAAACAGAACTTCAGCCCTTTAATCATTAAAGGTGATGGTCAACTAAAAGATGTGGATGAAGTGAAGAATGAATTTGATCAAATAGTTCCTCAGTGCTTGACACACATACAAAGTGATGGTGATATTAGTCTTGACAGGTTTCATACTTTGCTCGATGGGATTATAATGTTGGACAATGGATACACAAAATTTGTCGTGGATGTCAGAAACTTGCTCGATAATAGATGGAGAAGCGACCTTAAAAATTTCACTGCTATACAAGGATTCAAGTGGCCGAATGATTTTTCAATAAGTAAATGGCAAGAAAATTATTTGGGTTTGGATAAAAATTAATCATCATCAAGAAAAATTCATCATAAAGTAAAAGTCTTGCACAAGTCTTCAATGACAATTGGCTTTTACTCGAGGATTAACAGATTCGTGCATGTTAGTTGTTAGTTGTTTTAGTTACATTTTATCTTCTAATTATGTTTTGTTTTCCAAAAGTCATGTCCTTTGCTCTAAAGCTTGTTGCCTCTCATATAAATAAGAGAGACCAAGACCATAAGGAAGGAAGGAAGGAAGAGATTAGATAGAAAAAAATATGAGGATAGGGATTGCTACAATGATTATATCATAAGAGACCAAGATGCATGTGTAAATTTTGAAGAAGTTAATGTGAAATATTTGATTCGGTGGCTCTTTGATTGGTATCAATTGTTTGTTGAATTAATTGAATATATTATTAGGTTGTCTCCAGATTTGACATTTTTCTATTATTTAAGTTGATATATCAAGTATATACTCAATTTATCAATGCACATTTGCTATATTTGTGTGGCATGATTGATTGGTTCTTTCAAGCAAAGATTAAATCCTCTTGATCATTCACAATAATCTAGAAGTATCATTTGGATTATTAAGAAAAATCTAATAATTACATACCTGCCTATTTATACAAGATATAAACATAAAAGTGCCAAACAATTAGAATTATTGCCAGATACAAGCCACTCATCTTAGACTCTCACTTGAATCCATATACCCAACAAAGCATTGGTCTCATACATTTTATCATTTAGTTTCATCCATTTTATTTTTTACATTTGTTAACTGCACATATTGATCTTTACTTATACAATCCATACCAAATTAGGATTTCATCTCTCCACTTTAAATTGCCATTGTGGATAGACTACTTAGGGGAGAAACACACAGTTCAAGTCTTCTTCATTCACATAGGTGCACTCGTCTAGGTCTGGCAAAACCTAAAGAGTAAAAGGTTTAAATTCATCATTTGGCCTTGTATGTTAGCCAAAAATGTTGTGAGAGCTTGGAAACCTCTCATGGTTCAAACCTAATGTATACCTTGGAATTTCTACTGCTCTAAATGTGCAAAACAAACTAAGAAACATGAATAACAAAATACCAAGGACACCTCAAGATTAGCCAAAAGAGTGGTTCAACGAAAAGGAATGCAAATAAGATAAAACACAAACACTTTTACCTCCCTTGTTGTTGATACCTCTTTGATTGGCCCTTGCTTGGATTGGTTGTGTGCTCCTTAGATGATTGTTTGAATGACTATAGGCAAGATTCAATATGCAAGATGATGAACAAAGATGGCTAAATGATTGAAAAGGCTTGAGGATTCAAATGGACAACATGTAGTTATCAAAATGCAAAGTGTTGAGAAGGAAAATTAGCAGCATAAGGTTGTTCAAATGAAGAAGTGTTCTCACAAAATGCCCTTGAGGAGGGGGTATTTATAGAGGATCTTGAATTCTCTAGAGAATTCAACGGTCAAGATTGCTCCAACAAGGCCAAGATGAAGGGCTATGGTGGGTTGAGAACCCACAAGCCCTCACATCTTGACATGTGGAGGGTGAAGTGGACAAGGGGATATGAGGTGGAAATGAGTTGTCAAGAAAGTACATG
This sequence comes from Sequoia sempervirens, assembly GCA_007258455.2. Classification (NCBI taxonomy): domain Eukaryota; kingdom Viridiplantae; phylum Streptophyta; class Pinopsida; order Cupressales; family Cupressaceae; genus Sequoia; species Sequoia sempervirens. Next base: position 20,352 of record VDFB02344852.1, on the reverse strand, counting down.
AGGTGGAAAAGGACATGCACCTTGGGGAGTGAGGAGATTTCCTTAAAAAGGGATTCCTTGTCCCCAAGTGGGAGTGAAAGGGACATTTGAGGAATTTTGGAATTCCTCAAAAATATACATGGGAAAAGGAAAGGTGGTTGGGGATATAAATGTGAATTAAAAATTCACATTCATAGGATGATCTAGAGGATAAAAGGTGGGCTCCAAAAGGTGGGACTTGGTCACATGTGGAGATTGTGACAAGTCCAAGGTGGGTCACATGTGGAGATTGTGACAAGTCCAAAGTTCTAGAAGCCTTGGAAGGATGGAATGTGAATTAAAAATTCACATATAAAAGAGGGGAATCTAGGAAAATAAAAAGGAATTAAAAATTCCTTGGAGAATGATTAGGCTTAATTAATCAGAATTAGAGGATAAATGAGGATTAGAAGCCAACTTGCAAAAGTTGGAGGATGTGACACATCCTAATCAAGGATTAGGCATGTGCACATCCTAATGAAGAAATTAGGAGATGGATTAGGATTAGATGAAAATGACATGTGAGGAATTAAATAAATGTAATATTTATTTAATTTATTTGATGAAAAGAGGATTAGGAGGGTAAGGTATTTAATTATTAATTAAATACCTTAGGATTTGGCAGAATTAAGGATATTAATTAAATAATAGTAATATTACTTAATTAACCATAAGAGGATGTTTAGACGAAAAGTGATAAATTTGGATAAATTAAGTGTCCAAATTTGGATGTCTACACCTACATTTTTGAGGCCTAACAACACCCATTGAAAGGATTTCCAAAACAATTCAAGCATTGTTAAGGCCAAAGGAATTTGGTGATGACCCAGACTATGAATGTAATTGGGGAGACTAGTATTTATATAATGATTGCACAGTTATCAGATGCTATGGGACTCTTGTTGCACCACATTTTCTACCCAAGTTTGTCTTTGATAGGTTGGCCTTCATTAAGATAATGTGGCAAATGGACCGCTCTGATGAAGAGAACTTTAGGTAGTTCTGAAAGGTCTCTATCATTGCATCAAATTTCTCTTTGGATTATTTTTTTGTATTGGAAAAGGAAGCATATGAGGTATTTGGTATAGTTGTTAGTAACTTGAGAATGAAGGTAGCTTCTACTAGAAATTTTGATCCAAAAGGACATATCAATAGAGAAAAGATAAAGAGGGAAATCTCATGATATGGACCTCATTCATTTTACTTTAGAGAAGATGCGATAAGGAATTTTCCAACACCTACTGCTGTCTAGGATAGGGAAGAGATATGGATAAATATTGTTGAGGTTGAGCATAAGGATTCTACTTAGAATTCTTACTATGAGAGCCCTTACAAACATATCACTGATAAATATAAAAGGACGGAATTGGTCCTTAGTGATTTCATGGATGGCACTTTTTTGGAGAAAGTGGAACAAGCTAAGCAGTTAGCTCAAAGTGATCTACAAGAGCATTTAATAAAAGTTGGTGGTCAACCAAAGGAGATTACAACACCAGAAGAGCAATAACCAATGGATATAGGGGATACTCTTGTTATGGAGTTGCCTACTGAGAGTGTTGATGAAGCATAGGGGGTTGAGGGGAATGTGCAACAACCATCCACTGAATCAACACCTATTGAACAAGGAACAAAGTCTGAGTTTTCACACCTTGATATAGGGGATGTAATGGAACCTTTTTCCCCAGATGATAGGCTAGTACCTTGGGAATATGATGAAAGCCGAGATAATGATGTAAGGGTACTAGCTTGTGCTACATTTCTAGAAGATGACTCTTTTTTGACAACAAGAGAATTTAGGGAATACATGGCCGAGCTCAAGGAACATGAAATAAATGAGAGGATATAGAAGGCTCAAGAGGGAGTGGACCCTTCTCAACTGGAGGAAGTTAGAAAGAGGACCAAAGAGGAAATTGTTTAGGAAATTGCACAAATGAATCCTGTGGAAGATAGGAGATTGGTCAAAGATAGTGGAATGATGGTAATGCCTGGCATGATATTTTCATCAATAATTTCCCTAGATGCAATTAGAAATGACCCAAGTGTTGTGGTGTCAAAAGAAACTTTTGATGAGAAAAATTTTGGTTTAGGGTTTAGTCCTAGTCTACATGAGTTGGATATTTGGAAATTGATGCTAGATTTAGGAAGATGTAGACTCAATAGAGCAATGAATGGCCTCTCAAGATACTTGATAATAGGTAGGGCTTCAAAGATGACAACCCCACAAGATGCAAGATTAACAATGCACACAACCATGTTGAGTGTGGACACTGCAGACATATCTCAAGCCAGGTACATGAAATTGTTGGAAAAGCATAACAAGTTGGTCGAGGAATACAATAAGTTAAAGGCTACTGCAGTTAGTGTAGGTCAAAACACTCTACCTACTTATCTAGCTAGTACCTTATTGTAGGAAAAGGAAACCTTCAAGGCAAGAATTATTGCCATGAAGAATGAACTCCAAACAGTCAAGTCTGAAAATATTAAGCTCCAGGAGGATATGAATAAGAGAACAAAGGGTATGGCTAATGAGATCTTAAGCCATAGATTGAAAAAGGAAACCTTTAAAGCAGAAGATGCATGGTTAACATATAAGGGTATACATGAGGCTTTTGAAAGGTTCCAACATGTTAAGGAGGTTTTCCAAAACACTTGGAATAAATGGAGTAGTAGATTGAATAGTTTAAAGGAAATACAAGAAAACATAAAGGATGACCCTAAAGCTCTAGCAAATATCCCAGATATCATAAGGGGAATTGAGATGATTTGTGAGATCATAGGTTCTCATGAATGAATTGGAGCACAACTACAAGGTAAAATCAAGGCCTTTAGGAGTATGGAGGAACGTGGTATGCCCAAGATCCTCAATGAAGATGGAACACTCATGGAGTATGCACCATGGAGGGAATTCTTCAAGCATAAAATGAGTACAGGTCCACAAATACAATATGTTGATGACAAATTAGACATAACTTTCCTGAATGGCATTATTGATACTCTCGTTGGAATCCAAGTAGACATGTATACCTTTGTGAAAGAAGCCATAGTGGTAATTGATACGAGATACAATGCATACAATACAAAGGTGCAAAAATTGCTTGATATTAACTGGCCCACTAAGGATGAATATAAATATTGGTTGGAAAAATATGCTGAGTAAGCCATGAAGGTGGTGAGAGGAATATAGAGTATGGTCGAGTATAGTATAGGTCCGACATTTGAAACAACTGTGTAAGGGAAATCTATAGCCTCTCAATATGAAGATGCATGTGGTAACCCAACCAATCCTTTCCCTTTATTTTATTTTCCTCTTCTCTCATGATTTACACCTTTTTTCTGAATGGATGGTGACATGGAATGCTTGAAAAATGATGATATGAGCTCCAAAAGCTTTTAAAAGTTTTGTCCTTTTGTATTTTCCCCCATTTCTTCAAAGTGTAAATATAACTACCTGGGGGTTGAAATGAAGTAAAATATACTTGAAATGCTGAATGAAATGAAATGTAATTAGCCAATAGCCCGATGCTTGTTTGCTCCCTTGATCATATAAAAGGGATTTCAAGGCTATTGTGTAGGGTCTTTGAAGTTTTGGTTGATCTCAGATAGTCATAGTGAAGTTTTATGAGTACAAGCATATAATGGATATAAAATTACTTGCTGAGTCTTAGGATATGAGTATTTATTCATAGTTAGTTTAAATGTTTTGCATTAATTATAACATTTGAGAATTGATAATGGAAAATTTCATGCAAATTTTCTCCTATGTATACATTCACAAATCAACAATGAAATAGTCAAAGATTGTCTCATTGGTCTCCAATTTGTGTGGTTGGATGTATGTTTGAATTGTTGCTTCAATTCAAGTAGTTGATTAAAATGATTTAATGCAATCACTGGTTTATGAGTTAATTCATAGGATCTTTAAGTATGTTTTGTATGGAAAGCCCGAGTTATGAATTTTCAATGAAAATCCTTAATGGTCTATAAATATTAAATTATTTAATTATTGCATTACAATGTGTTGTGAATTCGACTCTGTCACCCTCAGATAATGCACTGATTCTATACATTGAGTAATTCCAAATATATCGGGTCAACTGGATCATATCAAAGAATTCATTTAGTTAAATTCATCTTCAATATGGTGATGGCTATTATTGTTTTCATTGCAATTGTCCATTCTTTGCTCCAAGTCATAATGGTGTGAAGGATTTTCCAATTCTTTGCAACTTGTCACTTGTAGAGTCATTGTTATGAGAATGTATCTGCTTTATGTGCAATGTATGTGGAGATCTTTTAAAGGAATATTGTGAGTGCATTGTAGGATCACCCTCCTGGGTTTTGCAGAGCCCGAAGTGCAGGATGAAAGCTGAATTGCTTTCTCTTGTTCATTGGCCAACCCTTTTTAGGTCGCCAATTATTGGAATTGGAAAATCCATAGGCTGCCTTGAAGCTCTGGTTGGTATGTAAAACAACCAACATCCCATTTTTAATTTAATGATTTAATCAAGGGAATGATTATCTCTAGCACATGTAGTGAATGTAAAATGGGGAAGGCTCATGAAATGCTGCCACATTCCTACATCATTTCCTCTTTTGTATTTCCTTAAAATATATTTTATGCTTTGATAAAAATATGTTGATAATAATATATATTAATATATTATATAATTATTATATATTATTAATAATTATATTATCATATTATATTATGTTGTATGATATATATTAGTAATAATATTACTACTATATATATTAATATTTATATATTATTAATATTTTTCCCTATGTAAGAGGGATTTATATTGATATATCAAAAGGTCTTTATACACATTGTGGCCCCTAGGGCATTGGTGATTACATATCAGAGACTACCATGAACATATGATAGACCATCCCAAAACATTACTGTGCAATAAAACTCAACCAATTTACTGCATATGCAAAATGACCATGTAGGGTCAAACTACTATAGGTGACACTAATATTCCTATAACCCCTATGTCATAGACATTGATACATATAATTCCTAACCCTAGCCAAAATTGATCAGAATACATTTCCTACTATAGCTTAGCCAACCATACCAAGCCACCATTTTCCTACATGAAGTTGTATTACACTTGAAACCAAACAAAGTCCTTTTAGTGACACCATTAACTTTACAATTAGATGAAGCCATTCTCCTCCATAAAGGACCTAAATTCCTGAATCTAGTCAAAGATCTACATTGGGGTAATGTGAAACATCCTCTTTAAGAAATTTATGCCAACTACTACCTTCCTCCTGTGTTCAACCAACACCAAGCCCTTCAAGTCCAAGATGAAGGGATAGTACTTTACCACCTCCCCAAGAATTTTGAATGCAACCATGTCATAGGAACGTGGTACTCCAACTCCCAGAGTGGTAGCATCCAGGGTTTCTTCTAAACCCCCCAAAAGGTCTGCTCTAAACATCCCACACATTATCACCTCTTTCACCACCTTCGGTACCCTTAAATACATAAGCGATGCCATAAATTTGGAAGAAATTTTGGTGTCTATGTGGTAAACCTCCCCATAAAACAAAAAATCCTTACCCAAAATTGCCTTTACTGCTGCAATTGATAGAAAATATACTTCAAGCAGAATGTGTTTGAGACGTTGGTCTATCACCTCCCTAAGAAATGCCATTAGCCTCATTTTTTTATCAATAAAATTGGTGTGTCCATCTCACTACATTCAATTGTCTCTATAGATGTCCAAACAATGAACTTGGAGAGCTCTGCCATTAACAAAACTTAGAGGGCTATTTGTGGTGAGAACAAGGCATCCACCAACTTAAAAGGTTTTTTGAATATGCCTTACAGAGCATTTTGATGATGGCACACTTTAGGAGGTGACACCTTATTATGTTTCCTTATGTTTCATGTACCTCCCTTCATCATGTCAAATTTGATGTATCAATTAAACTTCATCACTAGTTGTTGCACACCAAAGAATGGTGGCCTAAATATAATCTAAAGTTTCCACACCTACCTACTTTAAGTAATGTGAAAGCGAATTGTGCACTGTCATTACTTGTGTGTGTAATTCTGACTAACTGTTTCTTGTCATCCAATTTCCATTTGATCTTAGATCACTTTCATCCATTAGTATGGTGCTTTAGTGTTCCATAATTGGCACAATTATGCTTCTAGTCTCACTTATATTCATAGTGCTATGATTTGTTAAGTTGTCAAATTAGGCATTTCTTGATGTGGTGTCCATGTTGTTGCCAACATGGAAAACATCTCAAAGTACCAAGGGCGAGTAGCATGTGAATGAAATTCAAAAATTTCAAGTTACTTTGAAGGTAATGAAATTATCAGAAGTTCAAATTTTGCTAAGAGAAATTTCCCTCCACCTAGAACATTATTACTTACCTTAGCTTATTTTGGGATTTTGTCCATAAGTTCCTATCGGCCATACTTGTCACTATCAAGCACCCATTTTGGTTCATACCTTGCTTATTGGCTAGGATAGTTTTTACAAAGCCGTGAATTTGGCATGCATGCCTTACCAATTTTTGATTTGAATTGTGAGCATTAAACTATAAACCAACAACAATGTTCCACCTCACACTCTTCACTCTTTGCATCATTCTGTGACCACCATTGTATATGGAAGTGAGAATATTGATATTCACTTGTTTAGATTTCTACACCAAAAATTGTGGAAAGCCAAACTAGTTGTGCAAGAGTGACATATCACAACACTAGAAAATGATTTTCACTTATTTCATTCCCAGATCCGACCTGAAACACCCATTATTCCTAAAACAAAGTTCTATGACCAAGTTCTTTTAGTTTAAATCCATCTGCACCTAAGTTGGCTAACGATTTTTCTTCCCCATTTCCTTCCCTATATGTGTGATTGATCATGCTATACTTGAAGAGCTCCAGGTGCTATAAATCTACATCCAAAATATTTTTCAACTTCCAATTCTATAGTTTGCTTGTCCTCAAAGCATTTATCACTAGTGTTGAGTCTCCTTCAATGACAACCCTGTCAATCTTGAGATCTTTGCAAAGGTTGAGACCAAGCAAAAGGGCTTGTAATTTCGTTGCATTGTTGGTTCCAATTGGTAATGTAGTTGCTAGCTTGCCAATCGTTTTACTCACAATATCTTATTATGCACCTTGCCTTTGAGGACCCAGATTCCCTTGGGCTGTCCCAACAAAGTTAAATCTATACCAGCCTAGTTTCGATGCCTACCATTTGACATTACTACGAGCCTCTCTAATCTTAATGCCCCCTTCCCCAACAATGGTAGGGACCTTAAGGCCATGAAATGATTTTCTCATATAAGCATCCCATTCTATGAAGTTAGCTTTTTTAAAATTCTAATATGAAACACGATCGTTCACCACCTCAACTATTACAACCTCCAATTTATTCAAGAAAGAGATAACAAAAATTTCTTTGTCTTGAAATAAAAGTCTGTTTCTCTCTTTCCAAACTTCCTAGATTAGCAAAGATGGGCTTACCAACCATAGACCCAAAAATAAAGCTGATTTATAAAGCTCTAGCCATCCTTGAAATAAGATCATTATGTCATTGGGTAGATCGATTTTCCAAGCCAAATTCATACAAAAGCATTGGAAACATTCATATGTGTAAGGACAATTTAGTAAAAGAAGGTTTACTAATTATTCCTCCTACTTACAGAGGACACACCTTGAGGGACCACAAAAGCCCATCTTTACAAACCTATTCGTGGTTAGTATTCTCTTTTTTATTACTGCCCATGCGAAGACTCTTGCCTTGGGTAGACATGCTTTTCTCTAGTAGAGTTTCACTAGTATTTGTGAGGGTCCTTCCTCCTGCTTTTCCAAAATTTTGTAATCATCTTTGACGTTGTATTCCCCTGATTCTTCCCCGTGTCATCTACAAGTGTCTTTTCCATTCCTTGTATATATATATATTGTGATTGGCCATCATCCCTCATATTCCTTGGCCAAAGCATTGCTAATGTCTATCTCTCTTATGTCTCTCCATGTCCACTGAGATAGCCTATTGGATTTGAATTCTTTGAGGTAGTCTCCCACTTTAGAACCCCACCTTTGTGTTGCCACCTCCCTAATTCTACCTAAGCATTTGTGCCCTTCCATCTTGGGGAATCCTCCCAGAGTAGGGTAGTGCTACCTTCCTTAATGTACCACGTTAAATGGTTCATGATTAGTGTTTAACACCCAAAATACTGAGAAGGGGGGGTGAATTAGTATTCTCTTAAACCATTCAAACATTAAACATCCAATCACTAATTCATATTCAACTATAGTAAGGAAAGAAAGCATGAAACATTCACAACATCACATGACACATGAACACTGGGATTTTTACGTGGAAAACCCAAAATGAAAAAAACCATGGTGAGGGTTAGCTCACAATATATTATAACTGGTTATAGTATATTTACATAAAATGCTCATTGTAGGTGGAATCACTATCCAAGTGGACTCACTGTCCATAGAGAAAAAGATAGAAGAGAGATGGTGGCTCATAGCCTATTTTTGAATTGTTACAATTTCATCTAACATATGCATGAATTACAGTTCCATTGAAGCACATTAAACAAACTTTAACTAATTTTGATTCAACACTCTATCTCACTCTTCATTTGCACACTTCTAATCTTCAACTTAACATTCACAACTTAACTTCACACTGCTCTTCTCAAATTCACATCATACACATCACACTCTACTTTCATTACCCAAGACACCGAAAACAATCCAACTTATATATCCACATCAACTATAACATCAATTAGGTCGGCCTAATTAGATGTAATACCCAAAATGTAACTTATCGGCTCAAAACATTTCATCCACATGTGCCATAATTCAAAACTCAAAAGATCTTAAGATAGGTTGGAATGGACCTATAATAGACCCCACATAATATAGTAATACATATTTAACCTTCACATAACATCAAACATATTAGGTCAGCTCCATATAAGACCTAAAAGTAAAAACCTTCATTTGTGTATCTATATCTTGACACGCGGACCTCAAAACTTGATACCATATGGAATCCATGCTCTAATGACATATAGTAACTTATCCTAAAAAATGTAATTCCAAATATCCACAGTGAGGTGAGAAATCTCCCACACAAACATATTGTACAAAAAATAACTGTGAGTTGCCAAGTCGAGATCTATTACTCATATATCTCAAACCCCTTGTCGAAACAAGATGAAATATTGGAATTAGATACATCTATCATTCACCAAAATAATGTTAGAAGTGAAAAGTGATAACTTCATTTGCAAAGTGGTGTGGACCTAAAAATTGGCATGCAGTTACACTGAACTGGCAGATTTGACACTTAGTCAAATTTCCACACAACTGATCTTTTTGAACCAAATCATCTTGCATAAATGTCTTTCTTAACACTAAAATACCTATTAGAACAAATCAAAATGGTCTGTAACTAAAAATATTCATATAAGTTACAATGTTGACATCAATGACAACACTGCAACACATCGTTATATACCTTTCGTGCTCATGTTGTCAAACAACATCATCAATGACAAACTTCCAATCTTCAAAAAATCTCCCCCTTTGTCAATTATGGCAACATGCCAAAAAATATCTCCAAAATATTCTCCAAATTACTCTCCCCCTTTGACATCAAGGGAAAAGGGTGCCAATTCTACTTGTTCTGACCATCACTAAAACTCCCCCTAAAAAATGTAAGCATATATACAAATTGAAAATAATGGTTTGACTCCCCCTGAGTCATATACCAAAGCAAAAAACACCAAAAAGGTACTAGAAAAAATCTTTATATTGCTTTCATATGTACAAATAATCTGAACAAAAATGTTGAAAATGCATAAAAGAATAAAAGATAAATCAATCGAAGGTGGTTGACACTTGTAACTTATTCAAGTGGTCTTCCCAAGCTTGCCTACCATGTTCCCATTCTTTCTTAGCCTCTATAAGCAACCTATTCTGCATTTCAAGCTCAAGCAATAATTCTTCTCCCTCTTCTAGAGTAGCAAGTACCAGATTCATCTTCTTAGCTTTTGTATGCTCTTAGAAGAGCTTTTGAAATAAGTATAAATTTGGGATTGACTAGATCCCTTACCTCTCCAAACTGTAGAATAATGTGTTCTTTTTGCGCTTACAGTTGGAATAACTTCTTATGCATGTCTTCTATTGTGTTCCTTGTTTCTCTAGTGAGGTCAATTGCCAGATCATATGCACTTGAGGCAACATCAATTTGAGACTCAATAAAGTCCATCTCCTTTCTTATGTTTTGTGTGGCTCCGGTCCACTTCATGCCATATTGATTAAGTGTCTTAGCATCATCAATGCATCCTTCTGCATCTTTCAATAATTATAAAAACTTTTTATGTGAAATGACACATTTCTTAGTTATCTATAGCATTATTTTGTCATTGATCCTCTTCTCCACTTCATAGTATGTTTCTTCCTTCAATCCAGATGCATGTCTTAAAGGATTCAATCAATAATTTGAAATTTTCCATACCAGAGAGTGTGGTGTCAATATTAGATCCGAGTATTTGCAATGCCTTAACTAATTCTTCTATAAGTTCCCCAATCTTATGATGTGTTTCAATTATTTCCTTTCTTATGGATGCATGAAACATGTCTCCAAATTGTAGCTTGTGGATGGGAGAGATCTTGTACAAATCAAAATTTCCTTGTTACATTGACAGCTATAACAATTGGGATGATACAACAAGTTGAAATTTAGGCTACATGCTTAAAAGATTCTTCAAGGAATCTTTGGAGGAGCCAGAAGACTCACCAAAAGCCTTAACAATTTCCATAGCCTTTCCCTTGTCCTCTACAATACCAAAGTCTATTGGTTTTTCTATTTCTGCATCTCTGGATGCATCCTTGTTCCTATCTTCATCTTCCTCTTCATGCTCTTCTTCTTTTTCCTCATCAATATTTTCTTCTTCATTCTTCACATCATCATTCTTATTATCATCAAAATTGTTCGTGTTCTCTTCCACTATAATGTTTTTAGTGTTTTCTAGAGGAGTAACTTCATCTTTTTGTACCAGAGGAGGAGTGGTGGTATTTTCCTTTGCAATTTCTTCCTTGATCATTACCTCTTCAAAACTTCTCTTTTTCATGTCCTCCACTTTCAGAGGAGTGTTTTTGATGGGGAAAAGCAAGTTTTGATGGTACATGAAACCCAGTACAAGCCAATTTTGAAGGGACCTGAAACCCTATCCAAGCAAATCATGCTGTAACAAAAATAAACCACAAACCAATAGCAACACCAAAGGTTGCACAAAGCTTTTGAAGACACTTCCAGAGGAGTGTTATCTAATACAACTTCTTCATTTGTGTCATACTCATGTTGAGCATCATTTGTTTGCATATCTCCTACAATATTTTGTTCCGAAGGGATCTCTACATTCTCTTCTTCTTTGTCCACTGGTAACATCCCTAGTTTTGAGCTATCTCCTTATCTTTTTCATTACTTTCCTTTCTAATTCTTTCTAGGTCATCTTGATCCTTTCCCATAAGGGTTGTAACCCTCTATTTTGTTCTCAGCTCCTTGCCAAGTACAGTATCCAATGTGGCTCTATCATCCTCAGATAATGGAGCACTCACTATCTCCAAAGCCTCTTCCTTAAGCCTTTCATGTTCTTTTATTTCCTCTTGTCTCCTTTACAAGAAAATGTTCCACAAATCTTTAGGAACATGTTTCTTGATGTTCTGCATGTCCACTTCAAGAACAACAATATATTTAACTATAGCTTCAATAATGGTGGCCCTGTCCACCTCATCCACATCCTTATATAAGGTTTCAGTCTCTCTCAACATTTCATTTTGCAAAATACTGTCTAACTTCATGGGGAAATGAGGCCTTACTAGTTCTTCTTGTTCCTCTTCTTTGCTTTTGATCGGAGTTTTCTTTGCTTCTGTATTCTTCTTCTCCAGAGAAGCCTTCTTGGCTTCCTTCTTCTTTTTCCTTATATGGATCTTGAGTTCTTTTTCTTTCTCTATCTCTTCTGCACTCTTGGTGTCAATGATATCAATTCTTCTCCTTTTGGTGCTAGCTTCACCTTGTGAAGCATCACTTCTTCTATGGATCAATGGGGGTACATCTTCTTCTAATTCTTCTTCTTTTGCAACATTTATGCCAATGCCCTTCTCTCTCATTGATTTTTGCTTCACTCTTCTCTTGGTCAAGGCAATAGGTGGTGCAACAATGGCAATCTTCTTCTTCTGAGCTCTGGTGGAGTGTACAACTAGAGGGGATTTCTCCCTTACCAGAGGGTTGGTAGTTGTCTTTCTTTTCTCTCCAATAGAAGGTAAAGTCCCAAAGGACTTTGGGATAGAAGGAGGAGTTGTAGAAATCCTACTAGATCTCCTTGATCTTCCAGATGCTTCTGATATTCTTGAATCTACATTGGCTTTCTCTCTAGCATACTGCACTCTTTCTTTAGAAAGACCCATTTCCTTAGCATATAAATCAACCATCTTGTCCACATTCCTCTTGATTTGTGGTTTCCTATATTCCATGTGACCTTCCATGGAATTTTCATCATAAGTCTCATATCTCAGTTTTGTGGTGTCTTTGGGGCTCTTTAACAAGATATCAACATAACCAATATATGATCTACTTCTATCACCTCATAACCCAATTCAGGAATCCAAATAGTTCTTGGTTCCACTGCCTCCATAATGCATTGGTTTATAGATATAAGGAATGTGATATCATTTTTGTATCTCTCAACAATTATCCTTGGAATTCTCTCTCTCATAAATTCTCTTTTGGAATACTGCAAATAAATTAGTAAGGGCATTATCTTGTGATTTGACATCTCCAAGATTCCTCATATAATTTGCAATTTGATGTGCAACTAGCATTCCTCTTATCTAGGTTACACTTCCAATAATGGGAAGCTCCTTCAAGAAATAAAAGAGTAAGCACATGACCAAGGTGCCATACTTAAGTACATACTTATTTTCCTCAGTCTACTTCAAATTCTCCATTAATTATTGCCTAATAAACTCACACAAGTCATAATCTGCATCATTTTCTGCCATCTCATATGCCACATTGATTGTGATTGAAGATATAGAATTTTCTCTATTTGTATAATAAATTTTATAACCAATCATCATAGCTGCATATCTTACAATTGGATTCTTAATTGGATTTACTACAAGGGCTCTTTTGTCATAAGTTGCACCTATTTTCTCCATAACCACTTCATTTTTAACAGACTTCAAAATAGGGATGGGCCCAATGGAGCATAGACCAATGACTTCTCTTATTACTTCCTTAGTGATCATATTTGGTATATCAGTCCAGCAAAATTGATTGTGTACTCTGATCAAGGCCATTCTAATCCACTTGATATCATAAAAGAAATTAACAAACCATTGCCATACATCTAGTTTCTTCTCAACTAGGTTTTTTGTATTCTAGCTTTAGGGTGAAGTTGTCTCATGTTAAATAATTTTCCCATATATCACTTAACTTAGTGGGAGGATTCTCTTCCATTTTTCCATGAATATATTCCATAATATCTTCAATCGGGAAAACACCATATGGAATATGCGAGAGTGCACCTAACGAGTCCTCATTTATGGCTTTCACATGATACCTTTTGAGTTTTGGTTGTGGTTTCTCTATAACCTCTATAACCATCAATGTAGCCATTACAAACTAGATTCAAAGTAGTTTCCAAGAAAATTTCTTCAAAAATTAGGGTAAAAAAATTTTCAAAATACTTTTTTGCGCTTACCAAATCAGGGTTTTGATGCACTAAAACACAAATCACCTTGAATACTTTGAATTCTTTCTTTGCTACTCTTCTCCTTCTTGAATGCCTTTGTGAAGTAAATTTTCCTTAGTGAAATCACTTATAACCTTTTGATTTGACCTAATTTTGCATTGAATACAAAAGATGGAAACACTCTATCTGTATGCACAAACAACTTTTGAAGCTCTGCAAACTTCCACATCACCATGTTTTCTTTCGCAGTCTTCACCAATAGATCAAGCATGTTGATATACATCACATATCTTCATGCTTAGACCTCAACACCTTTTATTTCATGGGGGAAAAAAGATATCCATTAAAGATCCCCTAAGCCAAAGTATTTAGATTAGTTTATGAAGGAAACATCTATAGCAGAGGATGGTACAAATTCTCCCTTGTCTTATGTCTCTTCTTTCTCCAAATATTTTCCATTTCCTTATTTACTTCAATTGGATCAACCTTTTTAATTAGTTGATTCCTTTTTACTAGATTATCCTTCCTTGTATTTCTTCTTCTGCAAGACTTGGAAATGTGTCTAGGTCTATTACAATTCTAACATATAACATTCTTCTAAATAATATTCCTTCCATTCACTCTAGATCTGCATTGATTAGCCTTGTGTCCAAATACATAACATGTATAACAGTAACCATTGAAAGATTGAATCATTCTACCATTGTTATAGTCATTCATCACTTGACTCCTACATTCACTTGCTCTATGACCAAATCTTTTGCATGTAAAACATTGACCAAAAAAGGATGGAACATTCTGATTCATTCTCTTCTACATCCCATTGCTTTGTGTCCAAATTTATTTCAAGAATAGAAAAAACCATTGAAAGATGGGTACCTTTGTGCATTTGGTTGTTTGACCGATGGTCTTCTAGCTTCATTTTGAATCTTACCATTGTTCTTCTTTTCTCCAGTCTTCTTTGGTTCATTGATCTTCTCTTCTACATTAGGTGTTTGATATGCTTTTGAGCTTTCACATTTTTAAAATCCCAAGCCACCTTTTTTTGGATGCTTTCTAACTTGCATTCATCTCATCAAGAATTTTAGAACTCATCTTGGATTTGTCTTCATGACTTCTTTCTTTTTCTAGATTTGATCTTAGGTTTACCACTTCTTGTTCAAGTATTATGCATACACCAAATTTTCTTTTCACCATTGCATCAAACATTCCTCAACTCTTTTCTTTTCTTCAACTTGCACTTTCAGTCCGGTGATGTTTTCATTTTCTTATTTCAACTATTCATTGAATTCCTTATGCCTTTCTTTGAACTTCTCGATTTTCCCTCTCAATTTTTTGATGCACTCATTTGCTTCTTTGACATTTTCCTTCAGATCTCTGTTTTTACCATTTTTTTCTAGATCTTCAAGAGCAACTTTGAGTTCTCCATATTTTTCTAGCATGCAATCTTCTTCTATAAAATCAATAGTAGGAATATCTTCTATATGAATAAGAAATTTTCTATTAGCTATGTGTTCAATCTCCAAGACCTTCCCAAAGCAGTTATGCTCCTTCTAAGGAACCAAGCTCTGATACCAATTGTTGAACACCCATAATACTGACCTAAAAACATCAAACATATTAGGTCAGTTCCATATAAGACCTAAAAGCAAAAACCTTCATCTGTGTATCCATATCTCAACACATGGACCTCAAAACTTGGTAACATTTGGCATCCATACTCTACTAACATCTAGAAACTTATCCTAAAAAATGCAATGCCAAATAATCATCCGCAGAGACGTGTGAAATCTCCCACACAAACATATTCTACAAAAAATAACTGTGAATTCCCAGGTCAAACTTTGTTACTCATATCTCTCAAACCCCTTGTCCAAACAAGATGAAATATTGGAATTAGATACATCTAACATCCACCAATGTTAGAAGTGAAAAATACTATCTTCATTTGTAGAGTGGTATGGACCCAAAAAATGTCACACAGTTACATTGAACTGGTAGATTTGACACTTAGTCAAATTTCCACACAACTGATCTTTCCAGGCTAAATAATCTTGCACAAATGTATTCCTTAACAATACAAAACCTATTAGAACTAATCAAAATGGTCTAGAACTGAAAAATATTCATATAAGTTACAATGTTGACATCAATTACAACATTGCAACACATTGTTATATACCTTCCATGCTCATGTTGCCAAACAACATCATCAATGACAAAATCTCCAATCTTCCAACAATTAGATCCTTGCTGCTCTTCAAAAAACACCATATTCTTGAGCCACTTGGTAGAGAACTTGCTTTGAATATACTTAATTCCCCTTCATCTAGGTACTTTTTCTTTACTATCTTTACCCATTTAAGGTTTTGGTTTGCATAAATCTTCCAAACTAGTTTTGCACCTAGGGATTTGTTCTGAAGTAGTATTTTTTTTAAAACTACACCGTCCACCTCCTTCATTTTCCATATATTTTCCCATTTTATGAGTGGATATTTATTTTTCTCCCTAGTCCCTTGCCAAAAGAACTTTCTCATTCTTTGATTGATTTTGGTGCATTTCTCACTTGTTAAGGGTAAACAAGACATCATGTATGTGGGAATAGAAGATATAACAATCTTAAATTTAATTATTCTACCGACCCAAGACAACCATTTTCCTTTCCACAATGCCAATTTATCACCTACTTTTGATACTAGGGATTCCCAAATTTTTCTTGATTACTGTCCTTTTTCTAAGGGGAGGCCCAAATATTTGCATGGTAAGTTCCCCTTTCTGAAGCCCATAATTCTTATTATGTGATTTTCAACCCTTGGATTTGTGTGGAAGAAAAAAAAAATCAAACTTTTCCTTATTAATAAGAAAGGGGATAAAGGATGACCCTGTATTAATACCCTTGAAGCATTGAAGAAACCATTTAGAGAGCCATTGATCAACATTGAAAATATTGGACTTGTGACATAATTGAAGATCCATTCCAACCACTTCTTATTGAAACTAAATGCCTTCATTACCTTAAATAATAATCTTTAGTCAACCCTATCATAAGATTTTTTCATATCCAATTTTATCAACATGTTTTTTTTTAGTTTTTGCATGGAGTGTATAGCATCTTGTGCGATTATGACACCATCTAGGATCGATCTCCCTGAAACAAACCTAGTTTTCTATTTTGATATTATATCTAGTAGAATCTACTTTAATTTGTTTGCTATGAACTTAGCCATTATTTTGTATAAAGTGTTGTAGAGGGAAATTGGCCTGTATTCATCTAGAGAACTTGGTTTTTATTTTTTTGGTATTAGTGCTATGAAATTGTTGTTGATTTCTTTTAATACTTTACCCGCGCATCTTGAATCTTCTATGGACTTTGAGACTTTTTCTCCTATAATGTACCAACACTTTTGAAAAAATATGGCTTGGAACCCATCTGGGCTAGGAGATTTATCAGGATTTAGTTAAAGCAAAGCTTCTTTAATTTCATTTTCAGTAAAACTTCTCATTGACATCTCATTTTGTGCTTCGGTAACTAGCTTTGGGATCTTGGCCAATATATGTTGTTATTATTGCCATCTTGAGCCTCCCTAATTGTTTAGCAGATTTTGAAAAAAATGATTGTTTTAGGTACTATGTCCTCCATTTTCTCTAAAGTCTTTCCTTTTGAGGCCTTAATGCTTGATATTTGGTTGACTTCCCTCCTAGATCTAGTTGCGTTATGAAAGTATTTTGTGTTGTTGTCGCCTTCCTTGATCCATACTTCCTAAGGATTTTATCTCCAGTAAACATCTTCTTTGGCTAGTATATCCTCCATCCTATTAAGCAACTCCTTTTCCTTAAAGTATCTTGTTCCATCCATTCTATCAATTAGGACTTCCTCATTTAGACACTACAAACTTTCCTCAACCTTTTTTTTCTCTTCAAAAATGTTTTTGAAGCTACTCTTATTTCATGCTTTCAATTTCTACTTTACTAATTTCAGTTTGGTCACCACATTAAACATTTTGTCCCTCCTCAGTTTGATTCGCTCCACCAACCCTGAATTAGTTGCATGAAATTCTCATCGCTTAACCATAATTTTTTCAAATTTGAAGGGACGTTTTACAGGTTTCTTTTCCCCTTAGATATCTAAATGAATTGGATAATGATTAAAACCAAATGTGGGTTCAATGTTACATTCAAGGGAGAAGGGGAAGGATCCAAGATCTCCCTTGAATAAAAATTTAACTAGTTTTTCGCAGTACTACAAAAACCACTTCTTCTATTTGTCCAAGTGTATCAAGCATTGCCATATTGACCTCCATTACTTCATTTCTATCTACAAATTCTTCCAAGTCTATTTTTCATTCGAGGGTCTCAGAATTATGTTAAATCCCCCCCTAAAATGCAAAATTTTGTATTTAAACTGTTGCATATTATTTCTAGATCTTGCCATAGTTATCTTTTACGAATACATGAAGAGGGACCATAGACATTAATAAGGAGAAAAAATAAATTGGAAGTTAGACTTCTGAACTTGCAATCCATCCAGTGTTTGCTTGATCCCACCTTTTCTAGCTGTAAATTCTAAGGTTGCCATAATGTCAAGAGCCCACCAACTGCACCTTCCACATTGATTGCTTCCATTTTCCATAATCTTAACTTCTTCCTTAGCTTTTCAACTTCATCTTGTTACAATTTTGATTCTTGTATCATGAAGATATCTGCTTGTAATGCTTCCATTTGACGCCCTAACATTCCATGACATTAACCTCATTTCTCCTTAGGAAGGGGTTCCCCCTTCCCTGTCATAAGAATTTCCTTGATCTTTGTTTGTCTTGCAGCCTCTGCATCAATCTTCCTCTTCTCCTAATTTGAGATCCTACCTTTCTTCTTACTTCCCCACAATCTGGAGACCTTTTGATAGCCTCATTTTTGGAAATTACCAATTTCCCTTTCTTCGATTGAATTGGAGACATAGTCCTTTGTTTTTAATTCATTGATGAGGTAGATTCTTCTCCCTTTGGTTCCTCACCATCTTGCACTAAGTCGGGGACTTCCTTCTAGACTTCTTCCATCCCCTTAGTTGCCAAATCTTTAGTTTTCATCCCTCCCTTAGCTGCCTTGGTGAGTTCCAAAAGATCATTACCCACTACAATCAAGGAATTGATGTCATCTCCTTGAAATTATTGCCAATCATATCTATGGCCTCTAATAGCTTTGCTTCCAGTTCTGTTCTTTTCCCTAACTTTTCCACCAACTATTAATCTATTTCATCCTTGCTTCTTGTGTTTTCCATAGATTGTTCTTAGCCTCCCTAATGCATTGGGTTATAATTCATCCCTTACTCCTTTTCAGTTGGACAAGGGATGTTTTCTCTTTCATTGTTATGCCCTTTCAGTTTTTCGTTTTCCCTCTCCATTTTCTTCAAATCAAATTTCAAACCCAAAGTCCTTACCCTTTCATTTCTAGGGCATAGATCAAAAACCAAAATTTGTCTCCAATTTCCATAATTTGTGATTAACTTGCGCTCACGCCAATGTGGGTTGTTGGGACCATTTTCTACACATATCCTTACATGCATTCCTTTTTCTTTTGGATTTAATCATTCTTTTGTGCATATGTATGTACCTAATTGATTTTCAATCTCTGTTAGGGTTTTAGGTGAACCCAAAATTCTATTGGCAAGTCTGGAAGCATGAACCAATCTTGTATTTTTTCATTATGTGGTAGTATGGAACAAAGCCTGCTACCCATATTTTGATATAAAATCTGTACGCATCCATTAACTAGACCCCATTTATTATTTCCTCTCTTACCTTTTTAGACAAGAATATTACTACAAAATAACCATTGGCTGTTGGTCTAAATTTCATATCCACCCCCATCGACCTTGCCACCAATTGACAAAGCCATCCCAATTCAAATCCCTACCACACCATTTCACCATCAAACCATTCTCCTCTAATTGTTGCACGATCGACCTCATCATATCTTCCTAAAATACTATGGCTTTTGTAACGCCCCACCACAAAACCCTAGAGGAAGTTGCAATTAACTACACAAATGTACTAATTTTTTTTTGGTTAAGTACAATTAACATGCAAGTTCACTACCCATTGCAACAACCCCTAAGGTTACGATACTGAGATTACTTTAAAACCCAAACAAGGAACATGAATTGAAACCATAACATTTAATTACTTAAAGAATTAAGGACGCACACATTCCATACAAGATAAAATACATCAAAGGATAAGATATACCACTTGATTTCAGATAACAATAAATTTACAATAAGATTACAACTCTCATTCCCCAAATGAGGTAAAACCAATAAGCATGATTACATATTACATATTCCACCTCGATAACAAATGAGGGGTAATAAATTACAATATCAGCTGAAAAGAGTAAAGAATGAAATGAAACTGAATCCCACGAGCTCTCCAACTAAAAATATCGTCCGCACGAACAAGAAGAAAACCCAACAGAGTAAGGTGCACGTTCCACCCAACCAAGTGATACTCGAAGGCTCACCCCCTGTGCTAGGAGAGAGTAACAAGGAATTCATAAACAAGACCATCTACC
>VDFB02344851.1:0-30583 GCA_007258455.2 Sequoia sempervirens | reverse complement strand
GCTATTCTACTAAACTAACATCCTTAACCAATTTGTATTTTTGTGAGTACCATGCCCCATATCATCTTTTATCTTTTCATGACTATAATACCCCATATCATACAACATGCCATGTGTCTCAATTTTGTCTTATTTAGCATGGTCATCCTATTCACCATAGGGCTAATTTTCATAATTTACAAAGTTATTGAATAACTATGATGTTTGCCATTCCTAGGTAAACCACATGAATGAGCAACATTGTTATGAAAAGTATACAACACCTTCCCAAAAATTAAATATTTGTTGTATACATCACATAAGAGAAAGTCTATAATTACCATTAATTAGAAGGTAGGGGCTAAGATGCCTATGGCTCTCCTCCGCCAAGGAAACCTATTTGTGCTCATGGGCTATATTAACGTATCTACAACATTCACATGAGTTTCCACCTTCTCGACCACAACCCTCTTGTCCATTACCATATCACAATCATAAGCATAGAAGGTAGGGTTCTTTGCCAAGTTGGTGACACTTTGATGGTCATACTAAATCAACATTATGTATTGTCTCAATTCAGTACTCAAACATAACATTTGAAGACAAGCTACCTTTTTATAGGCATTAGTAGCTACCATATATTTTTGCTCTGTTGTAAAAAAAACTAGTATTTTTCTCATCAAATCACCACACAACCAAACAAGTTAAAGATATACCTAAAAAGAGCTATGTTGTAACATCATTAGTACCAAAAACTCAAATACTAGCTTTGATACCATGTGAAAGAAAACCAAACAATTCTTATACTAACCTAATGAGAGAAGTAGTGCAATAGGTTATAGATCTACACAATAAATAATAGATAAAATGCATAACACAAGATATACCCTAGGAAAACATTTTGAGAAAACCTAGCCTCCAAAAGCACTGTATATCAATAACAAATCCATTATAATGCATTGAAAGTCTTATTGTTCTATTAAGAGAGAGATATTCAACTAATTAATTCTAGAGTCAATCCAATAACATAACTTGCTACAAATACAAGTGTAGCCTCCATAAACCACCAACCCATGCATCCAACATATACACCAAGCACATAATTAGAAACCACACATGGTTTCCAAAACCATGAGCAAATACAATTGAAAAATATGATACTTAAATATCATGCTTAAATTCCAAAGCCCAAGTCTTGATCGGTTAATGTTTCCAACATGGAATATAACTCCCCATGTTAAAACTACTCAAAATAGTGAACTCCATTTGGACCCATTTCTCCTTTAAAAAGACGCTTTTATGTGTCAAAAGTCATCTGCTAATTTCTAGTCCACATTGTAAGTACCTCTTACATGCTCTTATACATTATATAATCTCTTATGCATCTTAGAACGTCATACATGCTCCTACACATCTTACATGATATAGATACTCTTGCAATATGTCATATTACATATTATAAGTGGTGTAGAGTTCTACTCCAAGTGGGATGCCCATTTTTCTTGTGGGCACATTAAAATATAATAATTAATAAATAAATAACATTAGGAATTGCAAGGTATATGATGCCTAATCCTAACAATACCCACTAATAGATTGTTTACTATCCACATCTCCAACCTAGTTAGAATTTACAAATCCTTGTATATCCATTATCCCACTCAAATAAGGACCTCCACAATAGCAAATATAATATTAATATGAGTGCAACCTTGCACATCCTTTTTAATAGATTCATTAGTGCATTTAAGATCACTCAATTGATAGAACACAATACTTGCACACCTACATGCAATACTATCCTTACACATCTACATGCAACTACATAGCAATACTCACACACATCTTGTGGCCTTGCACATGGTTGTACATATGAGTGTCTAGTTAGACCATATATGTGCAACACATGAAATATTAACACACATATACTTCCATATCCATGTGCCACTCAATGAACTTTGCACAAAAAGCATGATCATACAATTGAAACCATATGCATGTCCACACGACATGTCATAGAAATCCAATTGCCACCACACATGTTTGACATATATTGCCATCATGTCCACATAAGCAATACACTATATGTGTTGGACACTTGGTATATACATGGAGCCTATAGATCATCCTACTCATATAAATGCCTAATTAGAACATTTTATAGAGTAGAAGAGGTGTATAAATTCTTATCTTTCTTCTTTATACATTTATTCGTATTCAATAATATTTTAGACTAGAAGCCTTTTATAATAACCCTAGGGCTTTGTGGATTAAATAACCAATTTTCACATCACCATAATATTAATGAAACCAAAAATTGTTTATGAAAATAGTATTTTAGTCTTATTGACAAGTATCAACCACAAAGAATGCACGATGCACACATATCTACAACAGATAAACAAAATTTACATTTGTAATTATCATCATGAATTATGAGATCAACAAATCCTTATAGTTTATGCTATTATAGAGTCCTTGAAAGGGGAGAATTTGTTATGGTGGTGTAAGGGATGTCCTCTTGTGGTTTTGAGGCATGTAACCCTCAAACCCTCTAACCTCCACAATATAAGCCTCTGATTTGTAAACTGCTGTTGAGTATGAGTGACCCTTCCTGCTAATATTTTCCTTGAAAAAGCCTAGATCTGGGCGTGAGGATGCCTATTGTAAAAAGCCTAGATCTGGGCGTGAGGATGCCTATTGTTGGATTTTCTCACTATTAGTACATAGTTTTAAGCTCCTAAACAGATCTGATTCTATAATTCTTTAAATCCTACCTCCTCAATTTTCCCTTGAAAGTTGACCAATTGGATCTCCTATGGTTGAGTTCACTCTCCAAGCTAGCGGTCTGTGTCCAAGAAGGGTTGTATTGGACGTTGAATTACCCAGCCAAAGTTGATGGTCTAGATCTATGGGCCTAAACTTGTAAATCTGTCTGCCAATGCTACATGCATGGAGTGACCTCCCAACAGTGTCTTAATTCAGAATTGTTGCTCACTTTTGCAATTCAGTCCTGCACAGGGATATACCAGTTGGCTAACATATTTGTCTTCTTAAATAAGTAAATGAAATGACTCTATTATGTTAAAAAATGAATGACAAAAATATAACAAATAGTTGGGTAAGTTGTTGATCAACTTCCCTTTGAATTCTTAACATGGTATAACTTCTTAGAATCAAAATTTTAATTTTCAAATTTAAAAATGGGGTATACTTTTAACCAGAAAGTAGGATGTTAATTTCTATAACCCAAAGAATAGATTAATTGTTCAATAAATTCAGAAAGAAATCTGATTTATAACAATTAACACAACCAGGTTACTTAACAACTAATAACAACAGAAGCAAAAATAACAATAAGCCAATCACAAAAAGACAATAACACAAATTTACCCAGGAAACCCCAATGCGGGAAAAAACCTACAAGTGTTGGATCTTCTATTCAGCCTAACAGCAAACTTTTCTTTCGAAAATACAATATGAGTTTACTACAACAATCTTACATTTATAGAGCCTAGCTGCTTTACTTAGCGTGCAAGGAAAGAATCTTTCCTTGCTTTATTTGGCTTTAATTACACATAAAATCACTCTTGGATTTATCTTATCCTTACAAACTCGAAAGCATTCTATTAAAGAATAAAAATCCTATTGTTGCTAAAAATCCAACTCGAATTGTTTTAAAGCATATCTAACTCGATTTGCTTTAAAGTGATTTAAAGCATATCCAACTCAAATTGCTTTAAAAACAAATCCACATCTCACCTTTCGAGCTACAAAAATCAACACTTTCCTTAGCAAAAGGCGTTCTCGCACACCACACCCAACTTGTCCTGAAGATTCAAACTTGCTCTTCATTAAGGCCTTCATCAGGATATCTTTAATTTTTTCATCTGTAGGAATGTAATGGAGCTTCACTATCCCCTTCTCCACACAATCTTTGATGAAGTGGTACTTGATCTCAATGTGCTTTGACTTGTCATGAAATACTGGATTTTTAGAGAGTTTGATACAACTCTAATTATCATAGTAAATGACTGTAGGATCTAGCTCCTAATCAAAGAGCCCAGCTAGAAGTTTCTAAAGCCAAATAGCCTCACATGTAGCCATACTGGCTGCCATATACTTTCGACCTGCCGAGAACTCAGCACAACTTAACTTATGTTTCTTTCTTTGTGCAAAGAGACTGCTCCTGATCCCAAACTGAAACTGCACCCTAAAGTGCTCTTTCGATCAGCTGTACTGCCTGCCCAATCTGCATCAGTAAACCCCTCGAGCTTCACTCCATCTTGCTGAACATACTTCAGCCCATAATCAATTGTGCCTCGGAGATATCTCAAAACATGCTTCGCAGCTATCCAGTGCACACGTTTAGGTTCCACCATAAACTGACTGAGTGAGTTCACTGCAAAACAAATGTCTGGCCTGGTGTTGACCAGATACATAAGAGAGCCTATCAACTGTTTGTATAAAGTTGGGTCCACTGCCTCTGATCTAGAAGCATCAATCTTCTTCCAATTGGTCACAAGAGGCGTTGACATAGGCTTACAATTCTCCATTCTGAATCACTTCAAGATATCAATTAAGTACTTCCCTTGTCCAAGGAAGATCTCTCCCTCTTCTACCACCCGGCTCGATCCCGAGAGAGTAGTGCATCAACCCCCAAGTCCTTCATCTCAAACTCTCTTGCAAGATCCCACTTGCAGCGTGTTATGAGCTCCTACGACCACAGCCCAGAAATAGGTCATCAACATATAACAACAATGGCAAGAAGTTAAGCCCTTCATTGAACATAGATGCAGGGTTGAGATCCACCTCACTCTTGATGAAGCCCACATACGCAGAGTAACTGTCAATACGTGAATACCACACCCTGGGAGCCTGCTTGAGTCCATATAGTGCTCTTTTCAACTTGCATACATGAGAATCCCTCTCATGTGCTTCAAATCCTTCTGGTTGCTCTATGTAAATCTCTTCCCCAATCACCTCATTGAGGAAGGCCATCTTTACATCCATCTGGTGAATCCTCCAACCCATTTGTGCTACTACAGAAATGATAGCTCTTATGGATGAGTACCTAGCTACTGGAGCAAAAGTCTCATCATAGTTGACTCCTTCCTTCTAAGAAAACCCCTTAGCCACAAACTGGGCTTTGAACTTCTCCACACTACCATCTGCAACATGCTTAATCTTATATAGCCATCTCAAGCCCACCACAGACTTATCTTCTGGTCTTGGTACTACCTCCCACACACTGTTTATGATGGAAGAATACTCTTCCACCATGGCATCTCTCCACACTTGGTGCTTGAATGCCTCTTGAAAGCTGAAAAGTTCTACTTCAATTAATTCACTCATAAGTGCCACATACTCAGAATAACATTTGGGATCCCTTCTCTGTCTAACTGAATCTTGAGGATCACCTACATATTCTTGAGCCTCTCTCAGTGTCTGCTCAGCTACCCTGTTTCTCCTCTTTTCTGTAATAGGAATCTGAGGTTGAGGAATTATTGATTCCTCCTTTTGATCACCCTGCTCGCTCCGCTCTCTAGCTTGCATGACTGAAGTTTGAGGAAATTGTGTTGCCTCAACTGTGGTTGATTGCTCCCCCTCATTCATCAAGTTGCTAGATTTCCGAAGAGCCCTCTCTTCCTCGAACTTTACATCTCTGTGAACAACTATTTTCCTAAGAGCAGGAATGTAAACCCAATAAGCCTTAGAAGTTTCACTGTACCCAACAAGGATACCCTTCTCTGCAGTAGGTTCCAACTTGGTTCTCTTCTCAACAGGAATGTGACAATACACACGGCATCCAAAGATGCGAATGTGC
Source organism: Sequoia sempervirens (assembly GCA_007258455.2). Lineage (NCBI taxonomy): Eukaryota > Viridiplantae > Streptophyta > Pinopsida > Cupressales > Cupressaceae > Sequoia > Sequoia sempervirens. The sequence goes on along the minus strand of VDFB02344851.1, from coordinate 24,777 downwards.
CCCAAGTCTAGTTTCTTACTAGAGAACACCTCTTCTGGAGTCAACTTTCCCAACACTTTGTGAGGGCTCCTATTCTACAAATACACAGCTGTGTTGCAAGCTTTTGCCCATAAGAACCAAGGCAGATCTTGATCATGAAGCATGGCCTTGGCTGCTCCAACTATAGCTCTATTCTTTCATTCAGCAACGCCATTCTGTTGAGGGTTGTACGGAACTGTCAACTCTTTCTTGATACCTTCCTGAGCACAAAAATCTTTGAATGCATTCAAGGTATACTCGCCTCCATTATCAGACCTCAGTATCTTGATCTTCTTCCCAGTTTGGTTCTCCATAAGAGCCTTAAACTCTTTGAACCTACTAAAGACCTCATCTTTATTCTTCATGAAATATATCCATGTCTTCCTAGAGAAATCATCAATGAAGGTAACATAATGCTCATATCCATTCAAGGATGTTGTTGACATAGGTCCACACACATCTGAGTGTACGAGATCCAAAATCCCTTTAGATCTAGTGTCGCTATTTGGAAAACTGGTCTTGGCATATTTCCCAAGTGCACAACCTTTGCACACCTCATGCTTTTCTGTTTTTATCTCAGGCAGCCCCGTCACTATTTCCTTAAGAATATTAAGTGCTCCATGGTGAAGGTAAGCCATCCTCCTGTGCCATAATTATCCTATCCCTTTATAGCTACTAACCAACACATGTGCTGGCTCAAACTGTAACCGAAACAAGCTGCCATGCCTGACTCCAATCACTTTTGCAACCTTGGAATCTTTGGGACAAATATAGACTTTTCCCCTCTCAAAGGTCATGATGTAACCCTTGTCTTCCAAAGCAGAAACTAAGATTAAATTCTTTGTCATGCCAAGGACATACAACACATCCTCCACCAACAAAGGTTTTCTAGACTCCCTCTAAAACTTGACGGTGCCAATACCAGTTGCATGGTACTTGGCATTGTCTCCAAGCTCAATATAGAAATCCAGCTTCTTCTCCTCCAACTTGGTGAAACATTCTTTGACTCCCATCATGTGGCGATAAGCCCCACTGTCAATATACCATACCTTGTTGGCAATTGAACTTGAGAGACAAGCAATGAGTGAAAACTCATTCTCAAATCGTGATGCAAACTCGTCCACCTTTGTTGTAGCAGCAAAATGCTTCTTCTACTTGTCCTTATTTTTCTTATTCGTACATTGACTGGCATAGTGACCCATCTGATGGCAGCAAAAACATTTAATCTTGTTTAGATCTTTCTTCTTCCCACTCTTGGAAGAAGAACCTTCTGTTTTCTCTTTATTGGACTTCTTCTTACCCTTGCTTGCAAGAGCAAGATTTTCTTGATCTTGACCCTTCTTAGTTTGATCTCCTCGTGGAGGCACCTTCCACGGATCTCCTCACGAACAAAATCTTCCCAGAAGTCTTGCTTGTCGGTACCGATCTCTACCAACAACACACTTGACAAACGCTTCCGGTGCTTTGAAAAACCATTCAAGGCTATGCGCGCAACTCATCTTCATTAATCGTCTCTCCAACAACAGTAAGCTCATCCCTGACTTGTGTCAACTTGGACAAGTAAGAGGTCACACTCTTGCCTTTGGACATCTTGGTATTATGCAATTTGTCCTTGAGCATCATCTTACAACTCTAATAAAGTTTTGTGAGCGTATCCCACATCTCCTTGGCGGTGTCTTTCCCCGATAAATGAGGAATTAAATGATCTCTTACTCCATCTAGGATAATCCTTTGAGCCTTGGCCTCTTTGACTTCATGCAAATCTAAGGCAACACGATCATTTGTTGGTGGTGTCACTTATGTACTAGCATAGATCCACAGCCTGTTCTCCTTGAGAACAGATGTAATCCGAACCTTCCACTGCAAGAAGTTAGACACACCCTTAACCTTGTCCTTGTATCGAACACTGGTTGCCATAGCCACAAAAGAACTGGAAATGAAAATATGAATTTATTTATTTATTTTCTTTAAATCTGTGTCACAAATCTTGGCTTCGTATTCAGAGTTTAGTGCTCTGATACCATGTTAATTTCTATAACCCAGCAACAGATTAATTGTTCAATAAATTCACAGAAAGAAATCTGATTTATAACAATTAACACAACTGGGTTAATTAACAACTAATAACAACGGAAGCAAAAATAACAATAAGCCAATCACAAAAAAACAATAACACAAATTTACCTAGGAAACCCCAATGCGGGGAAAAACCTGCAAATGTTGGATCTTCTATTCAGCCTAACAGCAAACTTTTCTTTCGAAAATGCAATATGAGTTTGCTACAACAATCTTACATTTATAGAGCCTAGCTGCTTTACTTAGCGTGCAAGGAAAGAATCTTTCCTTTCTTTCTTTGGCTTTAATTACACATAAAATCGCTCTTGGATTTATCTTATCCTCACAAACTCGAAAATATTCTATTAAAGAATAAAAGTCATGTTGCTAAAAATCCAACTCGAATTGTTTTAAAACATATCTAACTCAAGTTGCTTTAAAGTGATTTAAAGCATATCCAACTCAAGTTGCTTTAAAAACAAATCTACATCCCACCTTTCAAGCTACAAAAATCAACATAGGAAAGGAAAATTAATATTTATGCATAGCCATGACATAAATGTGATCTTCACATGAAACATAAAAGATCTTGAATTGCTCTTTACCAAAATAATGAATATCGCCAATATTTCAACACAAAGATTGAAATGTAAGTGGTAGATAGATAACTCCAAATTTTTAAATTTCACCACATCCCAGAAAGAAAATGAATGTCATGCAAATAGATATTACATTTACGAAGAAAGATAATATTCAAATTTTCACTTAAATTCACAGATTCTGAAATAAATATCAAAGCATCACATTCAATCTCACACGCACATAGAGAAGTGAATTCTTTTGGGAACAAGCAAAATTTTATTGTTCTTTCTTTTGATCGAGTCTCACTGTTACACTACAATGTAATAGGGATCGAAATTTCAGACCTCTCAAATGTCTTTTAATAACATATTTAAAGATTTCAAAATGTAACTGTCCCAAAGTCTTGAAAACCGATTTTTTAAAACGAATCATAAATTAAAGTTTAATACATTTAACGCTTTATAAGCTTAAGCATCCAAATAAAAGTATGATTATTGCTAAGGTGGTTGATTCTGTAGATCCACATTCACCCATTGGGTTCTGCTAACTGGTTGCCACACATGTTTTGTAATCCTTAAGTGTCTGAGTGACAATTGTAATCTCAGTGTGCTGAGGATCGTGACATTCTTGGTTCTGAGTTTCCAGAGAGCTTAGTTACTATGAATGGTGTCAATTTTGGTGGTGAGGTTGCTTGGAAAATTCTCATACCAAGACAGTGCTGAATCAATCCTAGCCAACTTGTTTAGATTATCTTTATTGAAAGCTTGCTTGCCAAACAACGCATCAACCACCTTTTGAAATCATTCTTTCAATCTATCCATCATAACCATACAATCATTGTCACTCTTATTAAGTTGACAACCAAAATCTGATAAGTCTTTGATAAGATCAGTATTTATGTGGTTGCATTCTTTTAACAACTTATTTTTCCCTGGATGGTTTGTTTCAGAAAGGAAATTTTCCATTCAATGCTTTTTCTCCACATTATAAATCTTGGATCCTCCGCAGATGGGATGATCTGTTCTGTTATAGATTTATCTAAGACCTTGTCCGAAACTTCCTCGAGATCTTTATCAACTTGCAATCAAAGAGACTCTTCCTGTTTGCAATTTAATATCTCAGTTTTGATAGAATTTTTCACCAAAGTTAGCTTATCATGGACTCTCTTTAGTTTCTCAATCAAAGGGGGGCCTTTGGCTTTCAAATATATTACCCATTCTTGAGTAATTCTACCATAATAAATGTCTTTTTGTACTTTGCTGACCATTTCCTTCCCAACTGCAGAATTGGGATCAAAAGAAGAACTAGCACCTAACCAACAAGTTGGGGAGAAGGATCGGTCTGTGACTTTAGGAAATTTGAGAGTAATTATATTGCCTTTTTCAATTGATCTGTATCCTACTTATCCTTCTTATTTCTCTCCACTAACCTTGTGGGAGTCACTTGGAAGTTGTGATTTCACCATCCTTGCTTGGGGTCCCATGTCTACCTTTGTAATATTGTAGTTAGGTATAATAGCCTGACTAGGTTCCTTTTGTGTAGAGGGATGCACAATCTCTATAAAAAAATTCCTAGAATTACTATCCTCCATCAACCTTGAAGTGGTCTTTAATTTATTGGGCTTGGGAAATCTTTCTAATAGTTTCCCTACAATGCTATCATCTGGAAAACTCACCAACACTATTTTTCTTTTCTTAGACAATGTATTCTCTAACCATGAGGGACAAGAGGTAGTACCAATGGCTTGACATGAAAAGTTAGGTGATGAAAATTGAAGAGCTCTCCTTAGAGGAGTTTTTGCTACATTTTACAATTTATTGAAAGGAAAGGAGGTAGGAGATTTACCCTTTGCGTGTTTTTATCAGTCACATCTTAAGAGGCGTTTGGTTGATCTTCAGAGGGATCAACATCCATTATTTCAATTTATTTTTCTTGTGCACTACCTCTTTCTTTTTCTTCCTCTTTCTCTCTCTTTGATTGATCTTCCATTCCATTGTCTTTTGGTGGACCATCACCACATGTATTTGTTGGTAATATGTGTCGTCATTGATGTCACCTTGAGGTCATGTTTGCATATAGATTCTATATAGAAGATGAAGAGGTTGAGAAACGATTATAGATTGATGTAGTTGATGGGACACTAGAAGATTTGAGAGAGATGGTTTGACACAGATGGACATGGGATCAACATAAGCAAGTCAATCCAAAAGCATGTTGTCTAAGGAAAAAATTGCATATGTTCCTAAGTTGGTGACCTTGTTTTTTGGTCCACATTGCATGATCTAGTTGTGCGATTCTAGAGTTAATTTTGGCAGTTAACAAAGAGGTTATTCCCAAATTTTCATTTCATAAACATTCCTTCAACAAGAGTTGAAGTGTTTGTTCTCGAGATTGTACTAAAGTAGAGTTTTGACTCTCAGAAGTTTATCAAAATGCTTTGCATTCCTTCGGAGTAGTGGCTATGGTTTAGAGGACTTGGGAATATATGTAGAGAGTTGTATGGGTTCATCCATACATGTTTCAGATGTTTTAGTGAACTACACTAAAATATCCTAAGTGTTGATGTGTCATAGTAAGTCTGGGATGCTCTGTTCTCGTCTGTTCAATAGGTTTCTTCATTTGTGCTAACACATGATGATTAGATTCTTCAGGAGAAGGTTGTAAGGATGATGTTGATAATCTACATTATTCACATCTTGGTCTACATGATGTTTTTGGTTTCTCCCAGGTGGTGTAAAGATGAACAATTGGCAATTTTTGGTGGTATTGATGTTGATTGGGCCGACAGTTTGGTTTCCTTCATTTGTGGTTGATCCTGATTAATTAATTTTTCTTTAGAGAATGTGTTGTGATGTTTTTGGGCCTAGTTATACCTTGAGTTGATCCACAACTCATTTTGCTTCATGGTGCATATGTTTGAAGCCAACTTATTAGTATCACATGATTCATTTTATAGGTCTTTTTTGGAGCTGACCTAATTGGAGTTTTGAGTTATTGTGGAGGATACTTATAGAATAAAAAATCATTCGTGAAGTGTGTGGAAAAGAGTTCGTAGTCAGTTGAATATGAAGTGTGCAAAATCAGTGATATCCAATAATTATGCAAAAAAGGGACTGCAACATCAACATATGTTAGATGCTTCTTTTATAGTAGTTCATGTTTATGTTCTCATTGTAATTTTCATGTATCTTCTTGTTAGATAGTGAGTCTTTTCAGCAGGTCCTTGTATCTTTCCCTAAGGTTGCGCACCTTAGTTTGAAGTTCATCAAGGAGCAGTGAGCCTTAAAACAAAATTGTAATTTTGTAAGTAGTGAGCTTTATATATTGTGAGTTAACTCCCACTGTGGTTTTTCCCACTTTGATTTTTCCATGTAAAAATATTGGTGTTCTTGTAGTGGTTGATGTAGTGCATGCTTTACTTTCTGTTCTTTAAGAAAATCTGATTTAATCTGTAAATGGAATAGTTTAAGTTTTAGTATATGTCGATTCACCCCCCTCTTAACATTATGATGTGTTCAACAATTGGTATCAAAGCCAAGTGCCTTTGAGAATCCTAAAAATTGAGGTAGATCCTGCATTTGAACACATGGTGTCTAAAGCAATGTTTAATGATATGTTTTCTCCAGAATTGGATCTAGAGTCAATGGAACCTAAAGTTTGAAACATCAATCCAAATGATTGTGAAGTAGATTTTGAAGGAGAACTCCAGTTTGCTCTTGAAGATTTGGATGATGCAAGAGCACTAAATATGAAATATGAGAGCATGCTTGAAAGATCAAAAGAGATAATTGCCAAATTGAAGGCACAAGCTGGAGAATCAAAAGAAGAAATTGGAAAACTGAAATCTCAAATAGGAGGTAAAGGATGTGAGATTAAACTCAAGGAGGCAGAAGATGTGATCTCTAATTTGAAATTTAAGGTTGAAGAAGGAAAGAGTATTGAAGAATGCTTGAATACCAAGCTCAATGATAAAGTAGCTGACTGTTCAAAACTTGAGGAAGAGATTGTCACTCTGAGAAAAGAACTGGATAAAGCAAAAGAACAAATTGACAAGGGTTTAAAATTGAAAGGAGGTTATGAAATTCTTTTTCTTTTTGTTTGTGATAGGGGTATCCCTGCGACCCAGCCCAACGTCTAGAGGGGTGAGCTGAGGAAAGACTAGTCCCCTGTAGGTGGATGCTACAACCCGCAAGCAGACACACCTATTAACCCAAGAGTATGTTATGAAATTCTTGATGAGTTGATTAACTCTCAAAATCCATCAAAATAAAAATATGGTCTTGGTTTTGAAAAAGGGAAAAGTCCTATAACCAATACATATGCAAACTTGTATGATAACTTCAAAGTAGAAGGAAAGTCTAAAATAAGGGAGGAAAAAGCCTGCATTGAAGAACCTAAGAAGAAATCCTTTGGAGTTGCAAAGACAAATTAAAAAAAGAAAGAAAGAAGGTGGATTCATTCCTATCTAGAGACAAAAAGGATTCAGAGGTCCTCCACCAGCTAGACAACATGTCCCTACTAGGTTCAATTAATATTTTCAAGTTTATTGTTATTATTGCAATAATTTTAGGCACAATGATATTGAATGCATGCAATATGAGTCAAAATTCATTTAGGCCTCCAAGGTACAATGCTATGAATGCTCAATCATTTCTTGGTTAGTGTTATTCCTGCAACAAGTTTGGTCATAAGGCTAATGGATGCAGAAGTAAAGTGATGAGGAATAGTTTCATGAATAAGAATAATACTACGACTTATCAATCCTTTTATAGTTACTGCTACACATACAAAAAATCTGGTCATAGGGTTGTTGATTGCAGATCTAATGTGAGAAGAAGTGACTATGCTCCACAACCTAATATCACTTGCTGCAATTGCAACAAACCAGGACACATTGCAAGGTTCTACAAGGGAAAGAATGTAAGAACTTTTTCTCCTCAAAAGAAGATTAACTTTGATTAGCAAAAGAAGGTATGGAAGAAGAAGGAAGAAAGTGGAGAAAAGGACGAATCTGTACCTCTTCTTGGTGCAAATGGATCCTTCGGTAACTAGATGAAAGTATTATTTCAGGGGAAGTTGTAACTGCAAGTTTTTCAAACCCCTATAAAACATAAGATGTTGAAATATTCAACATACTGGGTAATGGTGAAATGGATATGTCTAGCTAGTGATATTATGAATTTTTCTTAAGGTTTTGAAGAAAATACACTCTCTACAAAAGATTGTTGAATGATCATGGATCTCTATGATATCACAGAATAGTGAAAAGTTGCTTGTGTAAAAGAAAAATGCATTTAATGCAGACCAACTAGGGTAGGTGTGAAGTGTCTTTAAAACCTAATTGATCAAATTTTATCTCATTCAAATGATATCAATTGTGTGCAAGAGCTAAAGAAGAGAAAAATATTTTTAGTGAATTTGTGTGCAAACCCTAATGATGGTATTCATAGGTATTTCTCAGGTTTTCTTGTAAAACCCTAGTATTCAAAAAGTGTTATCGTGGACACACCAATAGTTATTGATGTTGTTGAGAAGCCAAGGCCAAAATTAAAGAAATATTTATACAAAACTACTACGACCGACAAGGATTGAGTGTTTTCTCACGTTCTGATCAATGTGCTTCATACTGAAGATGTTCGCATCTATATTCACTCACAACTAAATGAGTACAATCATCTAAAGTTAGAAGAGTTTAGAAGCAATCATCTCTTGGGTGATGATTTCCAGCTCAATCCAAAGCATGCAAATGTATAGGAAAAATGATTAGACGCATGGAAGGGTTTCCCCAACTTTTGTTATGAAGATGAATGGTCTAGAATTGCTTTGAGGCGGATCCATGAATATTTCTTTTTCCTTGATCAAACTTACCTGATCACAAAGGAATATATCAGAGTTGTAACTGGGATGTGCTCCATCAGACTTGTGCTAACTCTGAAGGTCGTGAAGAATGAAGAGGTTATGAAGCTTACGGGAGAAAAATTTGATAAAAGAACCCTAACTATGGATGGCATCACTGACCTAAGGGTTCAGTATGCCACGATTGGCATTGCATACAAGGTTTATTATACTAACAGGGAAGGGTTTTCTACCACCACTACCATCTACACTTCTCATTAGATGGTAAAGGAAGGGAAGGATTATGATCTTTGTGAGCTCTTGCGACAGCAGTTGCTAGATAATTTGCAGAGAACCAAGGAGTCACACTACAATTTTTGATATGACACTCTAATTATTTGTCTTATGTTCTATTTCATGAAGGAATTTCCTAGTTTAAAGAATGTGTTATGGAGAAGGGATATTCCTATTGCACATCAGATTAGGGACCACATGTATAGTTTTTTGGATATCAAACAATGTGACACAATGTTTTGGGGGTCCTTTAAAACATTCCAAAATGAAATAAAAATGAGGAATAGGATATCCTCACAAGTTTTAAAGAGATACAAGAATGATATCACTTTTATGGTGGATAAGGATAATTATTACATGGAGGCAGTTGAACCAAGAACTTCATGGATAACAAAGTTTCCTTATGAGGTCTCCGGACATGATTGGATTGCATATGTTGAAATTTTTCCCATCAAACCTAGGGATCCCACTATTGAGAGGTTTGGCATGTATGATGAGATAACCAACAAGTTAATCAAGAAGAAGGTAGAGGAAAAAGTGGAGAAGATGATGGCAAGGTTGGAAAAGGTGTTCGACACTCCTGAGGGTCTTGTAGAAAAATAACAAACCATTTCTGCCACAATGAAGACTCCACAAGCTCCTAGAAGGACAAGTAAGTATGCCTCTACTACTACTACTACTCCTAAACCTTTTGGACCTACTCAAACACCTCCTAGAAGGAGGGCTGCTATTGAGGTACCAATGCAAACTAAGACTAAAGAGAGGAAGAAGCCAAGACCTAAGCAATAGGAAAAAATGGAAAAGATTAATCCGATGAATATGGATGATGATGAAGAGGATGATGAAGAAGAAAGCAATCTTTCATATTGAAGAGAAGCGAGAAGATAAAAAGACAAGGAGAAGAAGAAGGAACATCGAAAGGAAAAAGCAAAGAAAAAGAAGGCTCCTATGGAAGCAGTTGAACATGAGCCTCTGTAACTTGTGGCCACTACTAACACAATTTCATAGTATGACACACTAAAAGAAACTGTAGATCTTTATGATGAAATCCCTCCTCTCGACAAAGCTATAATTATGTATATGATGAGATTTAATGTGGCTCTAAAAGAGATTATTGATCAACTTATGAAAAGTCTTGTAGATACACTCAATAATAAGAGGAATGAAGCTATAGTAGAAGAAGCTAAGATGAGGCAACAAATATTAGAGAAGGCCAGTTCATCTATCTCTCATGGGGAAAGTGTTAAATTGTTTAAAAGATAGACACACATGTTTAGAACGAAGCAAAGGATAAACACTCTAATGAGGAAATATAAAGAAGAGATAGAGAGGATTGAGAAAAAAATGAAAGAAAAGATTGCATAAATACTGTAAGAAGAGAAGAATGTTGAAGAGATTGTAGAACAAGCTCCTCTAGATACTTCAAATTTATAGGATGCACCTGATGTGTCTACCCAAGACATAGATCTATCATATTTTGAGGGTAATGTGATAGGTGATGATGAGATAGAGAAAAATGATAAGCATAATGACGAGAGTGCTCCTCTGGAGAATACAAGTAGACAAGGTGCAAGAGATGAAGGTTAAGTGAGTGTCCCCCCTTCAGGAAACACTAATATTGGTGAAGAACATAATGTTCCTCATTCGAAGAATCCAAGAAATGATGAGCAGAAGAAAGAGGATGATCTTGAGAAAGTTCAAGATGCAACATAGTAGTTGAGAAGCAAGATGCTTCTATGGATATAGGTCAAGATTCTTCGTCTACAAATCCATTTAAGGACCTATTGACCTTATAGATGTAGTTTCAACCTGTGGTGACACCCTAGCTATTGCAAATTCCTACTCATGAGAGACAAGTTGATTTGTCAAAGATATCTAAAAGTGTATGTTTTGATTCTCAAGTCACAAGTGTGCAAGAGAAGAGCATACACACCCCACTTCATTGGTATTAAAGAACACTCATTTATTTTAAAGCCTAAATCAAAATGTGAGAGTAAATTTTAATCCAATTTCTAATGGTGAGAAAAATAATAATACAAACATAGAAAAAAATGTAAAAGAGGTCTAAAATTATAGATTAGTGGTTTCAATTTTGTTCTTCAAACAATACAATATGTTACATACAAGTGATTAACCAAAAATCATAAAATAAATTATAAATTAGTACAAGACTAAACCAACAGATTCCTTATGATTTTCTATATATTTTTTAAATCATTTAAATTCGAGTTCATATGCAAAAATACAAGCATTTAAAATTGAAAATAAAGCATAATTTTGAGGAATTTTACCTAATTATAGGGGAAAATGTAAAAAATGACTTGACCCATAACATAAATCTTCAAACCAACTTTCTAACACCTATAAAATTCTGAAAATTCAATTAGTGGTTTAAAATTTATGATCATTTCCATAAAATAGGTCTATTATGAATCTCAAAAGATAAGGGGGGATCTCTTAGCCCCTTGGGCACTAACTCTTGGTCACCCAAGTAACCAAGGGCTTAGAGGAGGACATTGGATACTCAAGTTTGACCCTCACATGACCAAGTGGTATAAAATTATATGACCAAGGGATTGAGTTAGTAGTGCTCCTAGTCACTTGTTCATCAGGGACCATGGGCCTATAAAAGAAATTAAAAATAAAAATAAGTAAATTTAAAATTTAAAAAATCAAAGAATTTTTTCTATGCATATATTACACGTCACTATGTATATAGCCATGTATATACATGAAATTGTATATATACATAACACTAAATCTATCCCTATAAATAATGTGCATATTCCTATTTCAAACCCTTGTGTATATATAGTATTTATTATATATGTTAAATAAAAACCCTACAACCCTACGAATATATATTTGGCAATACCTGATATGTGTGTTTGTGTATATATATATATGTCAAGGCACAAACCCTCGTTTTCCTTATATATACTCCTAGTTATGTATATTCCCACTATATATCCACCCAATGTATATCCACTTTCTATATATACATTTATAAGGGAAAAATGATGTGTATATGTTAGAACCCTAGATTAGTTTGTACGACCATACAATTGTACATATTATTATGGTTGTACAAATTTTTGTATTAAAGAAATTTAGAGGCCCTAAAAAATTGTCAAATTTCATAGTGAAAAATACGATAAATTATATGTCAAAATTTGTCTCTCAACCTCTTTGAATGCAATCATGACATTTGTTTCTTGATACAAATCTCCTATAAAAAATTTACCCCTAAGACCACCTCAAAAAATTATTCACCTACAAGATTAGACTTATGAAAAATCACAAGTACAAGCATTAGACGTATAAGTTCATGTCAAGTTCAGAAAAATGTATTGCATGCAAATATAATAAACTAAAAAATACATCAAAATCAACTCAATTAAACACTCAAATTTTATCAATACAAACCTAAATTTGAGAATAATGTGAATATTTGCTCATTTTGGAATGTGGATGCTCAATTTTCCAGCATAACCTCAACATTCCATGAGTATGAAACTTAACAAAATATAGATGTGAAATTAATGCTTCTGAAATGATGAGAAATGGGTTTGATTTATAGATTTTTAAGAGAATCATATGAATGGATAGGATTCAACCTAGAATCACAAATTTGATCCATGATTTGAGGATTCAATGAGGTGAGGTGGTAGGCATGGGAGAGTTGCACATTATTCTAGTTTTCAATTAAAATAATTATTATTTCTCAACTCAAATTGATTGGGGAGATGACAAATTTGATTGATGAGTTAACTACCTACATGATGGAGTTGACTAATTGCATGAATGAGTAAAGTGGATTTTATTGAAGAGTGTGATTGGAAGTAAGTTTGAATGAACTGATTAGATTAGATAGTCAACTAGGTGTAGTGGATTTTAATAATTTAATAATTAATCAAATTAATTACTGGTGCACATGAGGTGAAAAGTAATATTAAATTAGTTTATTAATGGATAATATGTGAAATAAATAAATGGATAAATAAAATTCATAATTAAATTAATTAATTATATGGATAATAATTTATTAAATTGACGAGGGTGGGGCCCCTGGCTCGATTGGCTTAAGTATTATGTTGCGGGTAAGAGGTCACAAGTTCTAGCCTCCTCCATCCCTATGGTATCGAAGGGAATGTCACACTAGTACCACTGGTCATGTGAATTTTTTTACCAGGCACACTGCATTTTATAGGGGAGCTACCTGATTCCTATAGTCTAAAAAATATATTAAATTAACGAATAATGTTAGCCTAATTTTATCAAATAACTAGGACTTATTTAATTAAATGATTAGGCATTATGAGTACTAGGTGATGAACGGTGTTAGGGGTGCTAGGTGATGAATGAATGATAAGGCAATAGCATGTGTTAATAAATTATAATGAGACGATGATGGTAAAAGAAAATTTATTTAGGAGTCTATATTAGGAAAAAGGTGTCTTAACCTTAAAATTATAAAAGGTTACTATTTATAGTAAGTTTATATTTGAGACAATATGGATCAAATTTTCTCCCCAAAGCTACAAAACTACCAAATAACCATGTTGGTAAAATTTCAACCAAAGATCATGTCTCGATTTCAAGATATTAAAGTTTTCATTTATAAAGTTTCAAAGTCAAGTTTGAGGCATTTAGAGGCTATTTTTGGGCTTGAAAGTGGTCATAACTAGTGAAGCAAGTTATGAATTGGTAGATAACTTCATGATCTTTCCTATAGTTCAAAAGGTTCATCAATCAACCTCCTAGATCAAAAGTTATGGCCACTAAAAGTTGGGTCTCCCAAATTAGGAAATATGAAAAAGAAAAGTTGTAAGGGGGAGTTACACATGTTAGTGTGTGTTTTGACACATCGTAAGGCATATTTTATTGGAGTAAGTTGGGTACCACTTTTTGGGGTGGTCTTATCTCATGATTTTACAAACATTGTTTAAAGTTCATGTATTGTATCTCATATATATCAAGTGCTTAAGATGGAGGTTGTGTGTGAGAGACTTCTAGACATTGATTTGCCTTTAGATCTCTAGTTGGTAATACTCTTGTGAAATATTTCTTTGCAAGTATATTATAATTTTTTTAATTTTTTAATAATATATTGGCCAACTTTTAGAGTGGGGTTTTTCTCCCATAAGGGTTTTTCCCATGTAAATCATTGTGTTGTGGTATAAATGGTATTTATGTTATTTATGTTTAGTTTTGTAACTTTTATAATAATAATTAAAAAAATTGCATAACAATCCTCTAAATATTAGTGTAAGAAGTTGTTCTGCTACCTTAGCTTGCTTATAATCTACACATTCATAACATCAAAAAAGTAAAATTAGGCTTATATTCATACAACATAAAACGTGGTAGCTACTCAAGAGGCCTTGGAGCTAAATTTAGAGCTCTTATACGACATATAGTGACCTCTCTACTAGATTATTAGAATACAATAATAAACCCCTAAAGTGCATAAATTAATCTTTCTACTAAATATATAAGTGTAAGCATACATCATAATGAAGTAAACAAATTACTTGTTTTCAAATATATATTTTAACATTCTAGAGCTCTCAACTAGTCATTACCCTAAATTACACTTGATTGTGAACATATCTATTTACTATCTATACAAGTAATTATTTCAAGAAATACAAAATTATTTGAACTATATGTTATGACCCTAACCCTATAGTATGTATTGGGTTATAATTAATCATATTGTGGCTACCTTAACTCTCAAATAAGTTATATAATCATTATTATAATTGTATATAGGTATTTAGGTCATCCTAGGAGTTATAGTTAATTGTCTAAATCAGGCTAGTTGGCATCCAAGGCATAATTATAGTATATATAAGAGTTCTAGGTTAGTTACTATCAACATATTGAGTATTGAGTTATAATTGAAGAATACTGGAGGTATCACCCTTGAATTGGATTAGGAGGTTGCCCCCTTAGAGTGACATATTATCATAAAGAATTTTTAGTATATTTCCTATTATACTCTTCTATTTTTTAAGTTATTTCATTACAAGTGGTATCAAAGCATGATCTTGGCACCATGAAGGCAAGACAATTTTTTAATCTTGGAGATCATTTTGGGAGGTACGTATCTCTCTAATTTTGGTGAATATTTAAAAAAATAGGTTTTTTCAAGGATACATTGAAGCCAATACAATCCAAAATTTAGAGTAATTGGAGAAAATTACATGATTTATTATAAAATTAGGGTTTCCACCTTTTTATCTCATAAGGTTGGAATTTAGAAGAAAAGAAATTCCTAATTTATAAAGGGTTCAACAGTGGAACATTGATATATCTAAAATCCTCCTTTGAATGAAGTTAGAGTATATTTGAGTAATTTGTTACAAAATTAGGGTTTCCACGAAATTCACCCCTAAGTCTACAAATAAGTGAAATTCTTGTATTTTTTTTGTGAAGTTAGATCTTAACAACAAGATGTAGCAAAATAAGAATACGAACAAGAAAAATAAAACCGAGATAAGAAGAACAAGAAGTAGAAGCAAAAGAAAAAAACAAGAAGAAGAAGAGAGAGAAGAATAAAATGAAGATGAAGATTTTATGTAGAATCATCCACAATTAATTAAGCATTAAGGATAATACTTTTGTAAGCAAGAGGGAATTCTATGCCCCTAACCATATAATGTATGTTAGGTTATAGCTATTCATCTTGTGGATATCTTAACTCTTAAATAAGTTACATAATCATTATTATAATCATATACAAGTATTTATCTCATATTATGAGTTATAGTTAATCATCTAAGTTACCTTGGGTGACACTCAAGGAATAAGTATAGTATATATAAGAGGTATAGGTTAGTTATTATCATCATGTTGAGTATTGAGTTATTATTGAAGACTATTTGAGGTATCCCCCTCAAAGTGGCATGTTATCAAGAATTTGTAGCATATTACATATATTCTTCTTGTTTTGTAGGTTATTTCATTACATTGTAATTATACAAGGTAATATTGCAAATTACTTATCTAGATTACCTTTAACTCTATTGGCACAAAAGATAGTTCATTTTAATGTAACTGTTGACATTTTTTGTGTACCTTGACTAAATAATCATTGGAAAGAGCTAAAAGAGGTTTCATAAATTTAAAAGCACCAAATAGGAGGAGGAAAAGAAGATTAACTACATTCAGTGCCAAGAATATTGGGGTCTTCATTTTTAACAAAGTTGTCAAAAATCTTGAAAATTCCAAAAAAATTATCCAAAAATTTGTAGTTCATGCATTTTTAGGGGGAAGTTGAAGGAATTTTTTTTTCTTAACTAAGTTGAGCCTTTCTAGGGTTTGGTTATCTCTTGTCTTGAATGACCACATTGAAGAATAATAACAAATATTGTAGGGCATGTTGCATGAAGGAATAAAGATTTCAAGGGATTGTAATAGGTCATTCACATACACCCAAGTGTTTCCAAAATGAAACTCTAAATGGTTGATCTCTACATTCTACATATTGTTTGTTTTTTCAAGGAGATCTTGATAAATAAGCACAAACCCTTATAAATGTTCTATTTGAAAAAAATAGTTACAACATGAATAGGTCTTTGTTTTTGTTTATGAACTTCTTCATTTTGTTTTAAAGGGCCTTCTACATCTTATTCTTTTGTGTTATTTCACATATAATATAGAATATTAGAGTCTTGCCTATAAGGGAAATGCTTTTATGGGATCGTAAATGGGAGAGTTGTAACATGGAGAAAAAAATGGTGAATATTGAGGCTTATTATGTAAAAGCTACACAGAGTGGATTTGATGAGATTGTGCACTATATTGAGTATAGTGGAGGTTTCAAATAGAATGAGTATGAGAAATTTGTGTAGCCTCATGATCATTATGCTAGATTTTTTAACAGAATGATGATCAATTTGTTGAATGCATGATATTATCATAAAGAGCATAGAATTCCCAATAAGGAAAGTACATGACATATGCAAGGAAAAGGGTAGTATGAAGACCCCTATAGTAGTTCTCTTAAGGGTTTGTCTTAGAAACTACCTTCACATCTCACAAATATGTAGAGGTTTGTATGTGAAATGACTTTGCAAGAGCAGGGGTACTTAAAAGATATGGCTACTCTATGAGTAGAATGAGGTATCATGACATGGTATTACAAATCAATTAATGACAAAAGAGTAAAACAAAATGAAGGAAAGTCATGAGATCATGAGACCTGAATGAATTCATCAAGACTAGAAGATAGTGCTAGCAAAAGAAGACAATCTTATGAACTAGAGAAGACTACAATCCTATTAACCAAATGATAGTGCTAAGAACCTATAGGACATAATTTCATGAAGTTTGTATAATTATGAATACCAGAACAATGTTGTGCCTCCTAGAAATTCACCTTGCAACATGAAACCAAAAGAAAATGTTCCATGAGCCTTCATTAGATAAGGGGACAATCTTGTTAGGATGTTTAAAACAAGAATATATCATACTTGAGGATGACGATCCTTATGAATTCACAACCAAAGGACATTTTAGGGAAAAAGTTTAGAATATAATAGAGACCAAATTGTCAAAGGGTGGTGCTAGAGATTGTGACAAGGGGAATCCTAATGCAAGGTTTTATTAACAATAATAATGGTTGAATCCATAATAATGTAAAGAAAATTTTGGGTTAAAGCAAAGAGTATAACAAGAATCTTATTCATGGTGGTCCACCTACACAAAGGCATACCACTAGAATTCATATAAAATAGAGGGGGAGTGTCCTTGCAAGGGACAATGTTATATCAAAAGATGGATTGAATACTTGATCATAGTATACAATACCAAAGAGACAATTACTATAAATTCACTAACATCTATCCAACCAATCCATCATGTTCTTATTTCACATCCTACAAAGGAGGTGGCTAAATTCTTGAATTTGAAGAATTCATATTTTGATAGAAAGGTCCAAGTTCTCTTTGAGCACAATAAAGATGTGAATGTTATGGTTGCAAGGGTTATTAGATTGTAAACACCATATTTGCTTCAATATATGAGATGCCACTATTACTATTTAGGTTTATTAGCACAAAACATGGAGATCCATAATTGGAGGAATTAGAAAAATTTCTAGAAATTTGGAAATTTCATAACAAAACATTCATGATGAGATGCAAGAAGGTTGTACTATTATTTCATCATTTGATCCTAAATTATGGGTCATTAAATGCTAAAATGGATGGTTAAGTAGATCTAAAAGCATGTGATAGAAATGGTATGTGTTTAAGATTGCTTGTTTAGATAAAATCATCCCCTACCAATATTACCCAACCAAGGTTATTTGTATATGTCCTTACATAGAATTCATGAACAAAACTGGGCAACATCTCTTTATCAAGTTAAATGAGAATGATCAACCAAAAACTCTACATCCATCAGACTATAGAGTAGCATACTACACTATTGATACCAAGGAACCATAGAGGCTATGGGTTCAATTAGAGGCATAGTCCTCATAAAGCACATTACAGTTAGAAAAAAAATGTGATAGAGCTTAACACAGAGGTTATTTTGAGGTGAGAAGAAAGGTCCTCAAGACATCATAGAAAAGCCATGCTCTTTGGTGCATAAAAGACATAGTGGTAAGAGGACAATGTTGTTAATGTATAGAGAGGTAAAATCCTATGGTGGTAGTACTAAAATGGATAGTCATATGATACCTTGTAGGCCTTAAAGGATAGTCATAAACAATGCATATTCCATCATGAATAATGCATAGTACAATGAGTAAGTGTGTGAAATATGATAAGTCTTGTGACTCACAAATAATGCATAATCTATCACAGTCATCAATAATAGACTAGGGGTTGAGGATTACAATCTCTAGCCATGATACTAAAACAAAGTGACAAATCAAATGTGACAATCTCCTTTAAATCATAGTGAAAGGGTTGTCCCAAATGATAGTCCCTTAGAGGATAGTCTATAGAAAAGATAGCTTTGAAAGATAAAAGGTTTCAAAACATAGTCCATATAGGAAAATCGATAAATGTCAAAGGATCCTATATTCATAGTTGCAAGGGGAAAAATAAAGATGAGTGAATAATAGACAGTCTATTAAAGGATTTTCAAAATAAAGGGAAACAAAGGATTCAATGATCAAGTAAGTAGAGCTCCATGAAAATTTTGAAATGGTAGTGGGATAATGTCTTTAGAAGGTGAACACAAGGTACCATGAAAATCCATAGAGCTTGTCAAGAGGTAGTGAAAGAAGCCTATGGTAATAGTCCTCTTATGAAGGCAGCCATCAATATGCAAGTGAATAGTTTTTGGCATGTCTGATGGGACTGAAAGTTAGTTTTCAGTTCAATACAATATTCATTAAATTATTGTTTTGTTATGTACAATAGTGTTTTCAGCCTTTAAGAGGTGTTATAATACATACCTAGCAACTCTAGAGCTCTAGTTTTGAAGGAATCAATAAAAAAGTGAATGAGAAGGATACAAACTAGAGGTAGTTCAGAACCATTCTCTTACTTGTAGATATCTCCACCTAGAAGAAGTAGAATAGTCAAAAAGAGTGCAAGACCATCAGTGAGAGAGCTTTCTATACCCCCTCTTGGTATGCCTTTTTAACATATTTTCATCAATTTGACTCCTTTGGTTTCTATGAATGCACCTAGGAATCAATTGCTTGTGCCTTTTAATGGAGGTATTCCACTTAACTTGCACCAACATGATGATGTCCTTATGGTTGAATTAAAGAGTTTTCCATTCTTTAATGGATAAAATCAAACTACTCCTATTAAACACATCAAAGATGTGGCTTTACTATGTGTAGTCCATAATATTACGATAGAGAATGTTGCTATTAGACTCCTAGTTGCCTCATTGAGGGGTAAGGCATTACAATGGTTTAGGGGCTTGGCAATGAACTCCATCAGCACATGGGATCAATTGGGTGACATTTTCTGTAGGTATTTTGAATACAAATTAGACCACCTTTCACTAGTAGAGCAACTTACCATTATGAAGAGAGCTCCAAATGAGCATATGAGACATTTCAACTTCTATTTCTAGAAGAAATGGGATAGGATTCCTCAAATGATGAGGCCTTCAACTTAATATAATTTTTTGTATTATCTAAGGGCTCTAAATAGTAATATATATCATGATAAAATTCATGGGTGGGAGAACCCTCCCAAATGCATACAAAATTACTAAAGGGCAGAAAATAGCCTTATATAGGTTGGTAAGATTGCACCAAGACCCCCAATGCAATTTTTTCTCAAGGTGCAACCACATATACCCCTGTAAATACCTCTTATAGTTTTTGTACCTATTCTACTAGCTTTAAATTACCAAGCATCTACCCAAGAAAAAATTGTTTTAGTCTAATCTTAGGAGCTCCAAGAGATAAAGGGTTTATTACAAACCTTTAGCAATGAGCTATTAAATATTAAGAAGCAACAAAATCAAAATTTTATATCTTAACAATCTCCTTATTAAATCCCACATTAGCCCAATCAGCCTAATACGCCTCCCTCCCAAGCTAATCCTCAAGGTCAAAGGAGAAATTTAAATGCTAGACCATATCAACCTCACAATCAAAATGTTGCCGACACTTCTAGAGAACTTGTACTAGTCCAAAATAACATGGTACAAGATTAAAAAAATGGTGATTTCCATGCAATCAGCCCCATAATTAGGCCACATGCTCCAATGTAATGCTAAATTAGGCCCTTATGGTACAAAATAAAAAAAAAATTCAATAAGATGTGGCATAATAAACTCATGAACAATAGAGCCCTCATCCTAAGCATAGTCACCATGAGGTTACTCTCATGAATTGGCAAGGTGAAGAGTTGTGTGGGGTAAACCATCTACAAGGAAAAAATCAGTTTTCCCACTCTATAGAAGCTAATAAAAGAGCTAAAAAGAGGGATGTTGACATGGGGCAATAAGCTAATAAGGGGGAAAATAAAGCTCCTACAAGTCACCAAGGTGTTTTTTGTCCATCATCTTCTCAAAATGTTTAAATTCTACCGAGGTCAAGCTATAGAAAGCAAAGATCGTCCAAGAGCCCAACCACAACCATTGCAAACAAAAGGAGATTTTTTTCTTAAAAGAAATCAAAAGGTTAGTACAATACCATTTAGTATTTTGGAGAAGATGAAGAAATAAAATGTTAGGATTGAAATGTGGGATTCTTTATCACTCCCTCATCAAAAAATATTTGTTATAAAAATCTTTGTCTAATATCACCTTGTCAAATGAAACTTCAAAATAAATACCTAAAGTTGTACTTGCTAATGATCCTCATGTCAAGGGTGAACAACAGGTCAAAGATATCAAACCATCTCCATTTTATGTGTCTTTGATCATTTTCCAACACATTTTCCATAGTTGTATGATTGAATTAGGAGCAAGTAGCTTAGTGACGCCTAAACAAATAGTGGATAAGCTTGGATTGTCATATGGGCCTCTTACCATTGGAGTAGTCCAGTGGGGTGGGACAACCATAAACACAGTTTGGATAATAAAATAATTGAGTCTTACTTTACATGCTTTCCCAAACTTCTCCATACCACAAGATATACATGTCATCGATTTACCGCCATATTTTCCATATGTCTTCCTAGAGACTTCACTACAAAATTAGGGGGCTACTTATCTTTTGATTAGTCACACTTAATTTTTAGGACAAGGTATGCCACTAGGGTGATTGTACAATCAGAAGCTATAGAAAAGGACCATATAAAACCATACATTCCTAGCATTGTCAATGCAAATTTTACCATTCATGAACAAGAGGGACAACTTGTTGCCCAATAACTCAACACTCCTATAGAAGACATGAGAATTGTGAAACTAACCCATTCAAGCACATGGAAGAAGTAGGGTTGGGAATTTATATTATTCATGAACAAGACCTTGTTGTCCCTAACCTTTTAAAAGATGAGAAACAACAATGTGAATAGTAGCCTAATGGACTTTGGTAGCTATAATTTGATGGTTCAAGAAGAAAAAAAGGTGTTGGTGGAGATTCTATGCTCATTTATCCTCAAGGTGAGAGGTATTATGCAATATTTATATTTTGTTTTAGTTTTACTAACAACACTGCTAAGTATGAAGCTCCCATTCATGGCTTGGAATGGATAAGAACAAGAGGTATTGGTTGCTTGCAAGTGTTGGGGGACAACAAATTGATTGTAAATAAAGTGAGAGGTATTCATGTGACTAAGAATGATTTACTCAAGTCATATAAGTATAGATTTTGGGATGTGCTTGAAGAATCTAATGCCTTTAATCTATTGTCCATACCAAGAAATCATAATAAGCATGTTGACAAGTTAGCTACTATAGGTGTTGAGTATGACATTCCAAAAGAAATAAAAAAATACCAAGGTATAGTAGTATGTAAAGGTGGTTGTAAGGCCATCAATCCTTGATAATGAGGTGCATTGGCAAGTTTTTGACAGTGAAAAATAAAGTTTTAATTTTTTGATTGAAGAAGTTGAGTTCACAATTAGTAACCGAAAAAAGTTACAACAAAATTTTGGTGATTAGGTTCTACAACAGAAGTCAAAATAATTTCCAAAGGGGTTAGTGACCTTGGATTCCATTTTCAACATGGATGATCAAGTAAGAAAAGAAAAGAAAAGTCCAACATGTTGGTTAAGGAAGAACATTACGAATCCATTGAAATCTTCAAAGGTAAACTTCTCAAACTTGACAAGGTATGTACCAAGAAAGAAAGACATGATTTCATTTTGCTTTGCCAATTGTATGATGAATTTTTTTCTTGGGAGTACCATGATTTAAAAGGATTTAACTTTGAGTTAGTACAATATACCATTGAGCTATAACCAAATGCAAAAATAGTGAGGCAAACACAAAGACCTTTGAACCCAATGCTTGAACACCTCATGAAAAAGGAATTAAGAAAGATGATAGAAGGTAGTATTATTTTACCTATTAAACACACATAATGGGTCTCTAACTTAGTACTTGTGAGGAAAAAGAATGGATAAATCAGATTATGTGTAGAATTTAGCAACTTAAATAGAGCTTCACTTAAGGACCATTATATGTTGCCTTATATAGAGAAAATATTACAAGTTGCATCAAGTTTAGAGAGGTTCTCTTTGCTGGATGGATTTGCGGGCTATAACCAAATCTTGGTTAAAGAAGAAGATCAATTCAAAATAGCTTTTACCACCAAATGGGGTACCATGGCACATAAGAAAATGCCTTTTGGATTGTCTAATGTTGGGGAAACTTTTCAAAGGGACATGAATATGGTTTTTCAAGGCCTCATGAACAAGATTATTCTTTTATACCTAGATGATATCACTATTTTTCAAAGGATGAAAAGGAACACTTCATCCATCTAAGGAAGATTTTTGATAGGTGTAGGGAATATGGTGTATCCCTCAATCCAAATAAATGCATCTTTTTTATTTATGAAGGTAAGTTTCTTTGTTATGTGGTTTTCAAACATGGTACTACAATTGATTCTGAAAGGATGAGTGCTATCTTAGCTTTACCTTTACCAGATCATAAAAAGGGTTTGCAAAGTTTCATAGGAAGGATAAATTTCATTAGAAGTTTTATACCATATATTGCTTATTTTTTAAATCTGGTAATAGCAATGTTAAAGAAAAGTGTGATTTTAAAATGGACCAAGGAAGGAAACAATCATAAAAGAAGCATTAGAAACACCATATCCCTCTTGAATCCTAATTTTTATAAATATTTTACTTTGTATTCTTATAAAAATCTTGATACAATCTCAACTATGTTAGTGCAAAAAAAATGAAGGTTTGTAGTAGCCAATAACCTTCTTTAGCAAAGGCTTGGAAGAGTATGAGAAAGTATAGTTTTTTTTAAAACATGTTATTCAAAGCCTAAATAAATTTAGGCATTTGGTTAATCATCCTAGTGTCAAGGAATTTCTTTTGAGCAAATATTTGAATGAAAAGAGGGTAGGTTGGATTACCAAGGTTATGGAGTATGATGTAGAAATTAGGATAGCTAAGTTGGTAAGAGAGAAAGGATTGTGTGAAAAAGAAGTTGGTGATGCATATAATAACAAAGAAGAGGTTAAAGAGGTTGTCCTAGCTATTTAGGAAGAATCCCAAATAACTGCACACAATTCTCCTCTAAGATGGGTGTAAAATATGACTCTTTTTCTCCAAACAAGTGAGTGTTTGCAAGGAATGGATAGGGCTAAAATAAATTAGTTTGCAATATATTTCATATGTATTCTTCAATTACATGCTTTTCAAGAAGGATTTCAATGGTATGTTGCTTAGATGTATTGATAT
The DNA here is from genome assembly GCA_007258455.2 of Sequoia sempervirens. Taxonomy (NCBI): domain Eukaryota; kingdom Viridiplantae; phylum Streptophyta; class Pinopsida; order Cupressales; family Cupressaceae; genus Sequoia; species Sequoia sempervirens. Next base: position 688 of record VDFB02344851.1, on the reverse strand, counting down.
TTCCCAAATTGACAAAGTTCTTGAATAATTTAATGATGGAGTGGTTGGTGGATACTTTGCACCTAGAACAACAACCCTAAAGATAATGAGGTCAGACTATTATTGACCTATTTTATTCAAGGATGCACATGCATGGGTAAAGAATAGTAAAAAATGTATGTTTTTCTCAAGTAAGGAGAAGTTAATAGCTCTACCCTTGTATCCTATTCAATTTGAACAACCTTTCATGTGCTGGGGTATTAATTTTGTTAGAGCCACCGATACACATTTTAGTGTAGTTTACAAGCAGGTTCTCACTATCACTAATTATTTTACCAAGTGGACTGAAGTTATATCATTGAAAGAGGATAATGAGAGTGTTGTGCTAAAACTTTATGAATATTTCTTGACAAGGTTTAGTGTTTTTGATTCCATTATTTCTGATAATTCCTTGGATTTTGTGGGTATAAATTTAAGTGAATGGGCTATAAAGAATGACATATTTTTAACACATCTTCAAACTATTACCCTCAAGCAAATGGACTGGTTGAGTCCAAAAACAAAAATTTGATTAAGTTCATCAAGATAACCATTGAAGATAATCAGATGGCATGGCATACAAAATTAAAATTAGCTCTATGGGTTGATAGGACCCCTAAAATGTCAATTGGAAACTCCCAATACATGTTGGTTTATCATAAAGAGAAAA